>PVIU01011429.1:0-64841 GCA_004026605.1 Ondatra zibethicus | reverse complement strand
GCTCCTTCCTATTTCCCTGAGGAGAGGAGACATCTCAGGTCACAGGCCCCGTGGGGATATGGAGGAAGAATGAACATTGACACGGTAAGCATCTTTCTGGAGGGGGCGCTGCCTTACCAAAGGGTCGTAGTCTTTCAGAAAACCCCAGTTCTCAGCCCTGGAAAGGAAAGTACAGGAATGTGAGTGGGTCTGTTTGTTTGTTTTGTTTTCTGGAATATTCTGAAGAATGACTTTCACCATATCTTGAAGTCTTTTTATCATCATGGAGGAGTTAAAATGCTATGTAACCACAATAATAATGCCAAGTGCCCATGTTCTTTTTTTCTTTTTTTTGTTTTTTTTCTTTTTTTTAAAAAAATAATTTATTATGATTTACTTAACTTTTATTTTATGTGCATTGGTGTGAAGTTGTCAGATCCCCTGGAACAGGAGTTACAGACAGTTGTGAGCTGCCATATGGGTGCGGGGAATTGAACCTGGGTCCTCTGGAAGAGTAGTCAGTGCTCTTAACCTCTGAGCCATCTCTCCACCAATCCCCCCCCCCCAGTGCCCATGTTATATTTAGGGAGCAGCCCACAGAGTGGCCAGTGACTTTTTCTATCTGGTTTTTGTAATTTCCACCAAGTCTTACTCCAGATGTTATGTGTTTAACACTTCATGTTTAGCTTCCTTATTTATTCATTTTTCTGTTTAGTCCAGGTTAGTTTAGAACTCACTATGTAGCTGAAGATGACCTTGACTTTTTTTTGTTTGTTTGTTTGAGACAGGGTCTTGTTGTGATCTTAACTGGCCTGAATCTTTCTTGCAGACCAGGCTGGCTTTGAACTCACAGAGATCCGCCTGCCTTTGCCTCTGAGTGCCAGGATTAAAAGTGTGCACTGCCACACCTGACAAGTTTGAACTTCTGATCCTCCTGCCTCTGTCTTTCCAACCCCGGGATTACAGGCTCGAGTCACCCCCATTTGTGATGGTCTAAATGAGAATGGCCCCTCTAGGCTTGTGTATTTGAAGACTTCATTCCTACTTGGTAGAACTGTCTAGAAAGGATTGGGACATGTGGCCTTGTTGGAGGAGGTATGTCACTGGAGGCAAAAAGCCCATGCCATTCCCAGTTGGCTTTTGAATACAGATGTAAGCTCTCAGCTACTGCTCCAGTGTCACGCCTGCCTGCCTGCCTGCCTGCCTGCCTGCCGTGCTTTCTGCCACCATGTAGACCAGGTTGACTTTGAACTCAGAAATCTGTCTGCCCCTGCCCCCTAAATTCTAGGATTAAATGTGTCAGTCACACTGCCCAGCTAAGTTAACATTTTTTAAATGAAGTCTCTTGGCGGGGGGGGGGGTTCAGAGGAGTGGGGAGTATTTTTTTAAGTTGCCTGTTCTGTGCAGACTTTTTACCACATTTCCTGGTTTGGGGGGCATGTTGGGGGCAGGGGGAAGTGTCTGTGGTTCTTTGCTCTCACACGACCACCAATGCAGAGGATAGGTGATGCCTATAGTCATAGGGACACCCTGGGTAGCCTGAAAGCAATTCTACAGTGTGAGGCACAGCTGAGCACCCTCTGATCCCATTTCTATCTCTCTAGAGACAGTGGCAGATTGCACAGTTTTGGGGTGCCACTCCAACACTATTGCCAGCCTAGGCCTATGTTTCTGACCACCTAATGGAGGAAAAAAAATGCATCAAAAGCAACCAATGAGCATTGACAGGACTGCAGAGAAACTGGAATCCTTGCACACTGTTAATGGAAATGCCAAGCAGTGCTGCCATTATAAAAAACAGTATGACAGTCCTTCTGGGCTGGTTTCTGACTCCACTTCTGAATATTTATCTGAGAGATGGGAAGCCAGATCTTGGAGAGAAATCTGCTCTCCCTTGTTACACACTTAACAACAACCAAAATGTGGAAACAACAAAACATGAAATGAGAAAAAAAGTCTATCCATGCATTAGAATATTACTCTGCCTTGAAGAAGGAAATTCTGACATCTGCTTATGGGGATAAATTCGATGGCCGAGTGTCCGCTGTCTATACAAAGCCTTGAGTTAGATGGCCAGACTAAAAGAGGGAAGAAAAGAAACTAAAAACGCAACCATGTGCAAAGCCCTGGACAGCGTGTGCATCTGGAGAACCTTCATCTAGACTTTTATGCTGTGGGATAATGCTTTTGTACACTGTAAAGATTTGTCACCTGTATTGGGTTAATATAATGCTGATTGGCCAGTAGCCAGGCAGGAAGTAGAGGCGGGGCAATGAGAATAGGAGAATTCTAGGAAGAGGAAAGGCTCAGTCTGCAGTCACCACCCAGACACAGAGGAAGCAGGATATGAATGCCTCACTGAGAAAAGGGACCAGGTCACATAGCTAAAAGAATTATGCGTTAATTGAAGTTGTAAGAGCTAGTTAATTACAAGCCTGACCTAATCGGCCAAAGAGTTTATAATAAATATAAGCCTCTGTGTGTTTCTTTGGGACTGAATGGCTGTGGGACCAGGCCGGACAGAAACTTCTGTCTACACTCTCACAGCTGCGTGGGTGGTCGCTCTGTAGCCATCTTCCTCCATACTGTGCTTCGGCCACTCCACGGTCTTCCGTTTTGTCTTACAAACTCCAAACTCAAACTGGGCATACAGTTCGGAGGCATCGTCCCTCCTTGCTTAGTTTACTTACCTGCTTCTCTTGGGGTCCTGGAAGGGAGGCCCCCTGGGAACCCTGGTCAAACCTACCCAGCTTCCCCTGGCAGCCCACAAAGGCTCATGGGTATCCTTTGTTGAATGAAGGAGGCCCCCCACTGCCATCCCCAGACCAGCGTTCCTCCCCAGGTGGAGCTTAGTTTCCCAACTCCAGCTTCCCACCTAATCCACCATGTCCATCTGAAGAGACTGCTGGGGGATGGGACCAGGGCCCCCTCTGTGTCTATAGTCCCAGCCACCTGCAAGACTGAGGCCTCAGGCTCCTGTGGGGGTTTCAGACCCTCCCTCACACCCTACTTTAATGTTCTCCCTGTCCTAATCTCTTTTCCATATATTCTCCCTTTCCCAGCACCTTCCCACACTCCAAGGCAGGTGGAAGTGTCGGGAGGCCTGGGGGAGAAGGGAGGCAGGGACAGGACACTCACCAACGCTGCTGGCCTCGAACTTCGGCTTCCACAAGCTCCCTCCACAGCTGGTCCTGCTGTACACCCTGGGCTGCGGTACCCTGGCAGCCACCAGCAAGACCCCTGCTTGCTGCAGGGCCATCCTGGGTCCTGGAAACTAAGGCAAGAGGCCTGGTAGGAGGCGGTCGGTACCCGGATGATGTGGTTCTTTGGAGTCCAGTGTGTTGGCTGCCCATAAGGGACTGGAGAAAGCAGAAGAGGGAGAAAAAGAGAGAAAAGAGATGGAGATTCTTTTCTTAACCCAGGAAATCCTGCACAAGGTCCCCCCCCACACCGGATCCCGAGCTCAGAGTGACTGCTGGGGACAGAACTCTCCAGGCTGGGACCCAACTGTGTCTTGCAGTCCTGTCTGTGTTGACTGTCGCCCAGGGAACAGGCGGCTCCCGAGTACACAAGGGAGGGAGGGAGTGGACCCCGCTGAAAGCTCGCGGAGGATATCTGAGCCCCTCTGTGGGATGCAGACTGGCTGTGCTTTGCCTAGCTCCTCCCCTGGGGCGGAGGGCGGGACAGTGTCGCTGGGTTCCCAGGAGGCAGTGCTCTGGAGAGCTGCGTGGGCAGGTGCGCAGAGTACGATCCTGTGCTGCCCCCTGGTGGACACCACAGGCTCCCAGGGGACGCGACCCAGACACAGAAGGAATGCGAGGCCAGGGGCAGAAAGTGAAGACATCTTATCAATTGTCTTAGTTAGAATTTCTATTGCTGCGATTAAACACCACGTCCAAAGTAACTTGGGGAAGAAAGGGTTTATTTGGCTTATACTGCCACTTCGTAGTCTATCAATGAAGGAAGTCTGGATAGAAACTCAAACTGGGCTAAAACCTGTAGATAGGAACTGATGAGGAGGCCAGGGAGGAGGGCTTACTCAGCCTGCTTTCTTGCAGAAACCAGGACCCCCAGCCCAGGGATGGTACCTCCTACAGTGGACTGGACACTCCCCCATCAATGACTAATTAAGAAAATGCCCCACAGCTGGATCTTACGGGGGCATTGTCTCAGTAGAGGTTCCCTCCTTTCAGAGGACTCTAGCTTGGGCCAAGTTAACATAAACCAGCCAGGACACCAAAGTTTCTGAAAGCCCAGAGAGCGCTGTCATTGTTCTTGCCAACCACCCGCGGGCAGCGTTTGTAGGCACACTCCAGACCACACGGAAGGCTTTCCTAAGTCCAGTCTGCAGGTAAGAATCAAATAGCGGCAGGTGGCCTTGAGTTTAGCTCATCATAAAAGGCACACTGAGGACTTAGGGTGGGGGGTCCTGGTGTGAACCCCCACTTCTGTTTCTTCTCTAACCAGGAGCAGTCCAGCTTCCCTCAGTAACACCAGTAGGTTTGTTTGTTTGGTTTTGGTTTTTGGTTTTTTTTTCAGACTCAGACACTCCCATCCCTTCTGTTCCAGGCACTCCACCCGGCGTCCTCACCACCATGGGACTTCCTGGAAGGGATTGTTGATAGACTCCCCTCGCCCCTTCCCTGACACTCTGTGCCTGGCTCCTGCAAGGCAAGGTGCTCAGTCCCTGCACCGCCAGGAGAGAGCAGAAACAACCAAGTGTAGACAGAGGTGCCCAAAATGGAGGGATGCTCTGGTGCCTGGGGCTCAGCCACTGAGTGGCACCTGGATGAGACTCTGAGACCAGCCAAGTGGCCTGGAAGAACCAGAGGCCACCAGAGCTACCTGAAAGAGGCTCAGATCAACTGAGCCACCTGGAAAACACACTCCCCAACCTGCTGAGCTGCCTGTAGGCTGTGTGCTCCAGGTTCTCAGCTTTTGTGAGCTGTCATCTGTGCTGGGGTGGGCTTTGGTGACACAGCTGTCTTTGAGTCACTATCTCTGTAAGCAACCCCTCACCCATATCCCCTTAAATAACCCCCCCAAACCTCAGTGGTTCACCTAGTTGGCCTTTTATGGTATCTACACTTAGGTCTATTGTAGGCTCCCTCTCTGGGCTGAATAGACATTGTGTGATAATTTGAATGTAATTGGTCCCCATAAGTTCATAGGGAACAGCACTATTAGGAGGCGTGGCCTTGTTGGAGTAGGTGTGATTTGTCGAAGGAAATGTGTTGCTGTGGGGGTGGGTTTTGAGGTCTCCTATGCTCAAGCTACGCCTAGTGTCACTGTTCACTTCCTGTTGCCTTTGGATCAAGATGTAGGATTCTTAGTTCTTCCAGCCCTAGGTCTATTTGCACACTGCCATGTCCCATCATGATGATAATGGATTGAACCTCTGAAACTATAAGTTACCCAATTAAATGTTTTCCTTTATAAGCGTTGTCATGGTCATGGTGTCTCTTCACAGCAAGAGGAACCCCAAGACATGTGTGTTGCGCCTCCCCTGGAAAAGTTCATTATGAAAGAGGCAGCAGGGGTTTGGTCTTCACAGTTGAGAAGTATTTTGCCGTGACAAAACGGGGGCATGCAGGGTCTTAGATACAAGAGGGAGAATAGAGGGGAGGGGGCACAGCCGGGAGCTGGAGGTCAGATGCGGATGCAACCAGATATAGGGATGTTTGGGAGTTTGTTCTGCACATGTTGGGCACTGATGAGTCATGAGCACCAAGGTAAGTGCAGAATTAGAACCACCACGACAGGGACAAGACACAGGTGAGGCTGTCATCACTGTGACCCCTTGGAAGGGTGGCGCTGAAGCCACACTGGGCTCTGGAAGAGACAAATGTAGGGGAGACCCAGTGGCCGGGGCAGGAAGTGAAGGGATGACAACCAACCATGGTTTGGCAAACATGGCTCTGGCAGGCCTTGCCCTTCTCCCCATTCCCTCTCCTTTGTTAAAAACCATTAGATACCCTTATTTGGCCACTTCCTCTTTCTGAGGCTGGCTACCAAGGTCCAGCTATCAAACTATTGAAGTCCAGCAATCAAAAGCCCGCCCTCCTTGGCTCACCTCATTAACATGCCCAATTAAAAGTAGATACCTCATCCTAACTTGGGGTTCCCCTTTTTCTTTATAAACCAACATTTTCCTGTGGGCCGCATCTGTGCCCTCTCTATCCAGAGGCAGTCCTCTGTCCCACGGGGACAAATATCCCTGACCCCTCTCTCTTGTTCCCTTCTGCAATGATTCTTCGGAAGAAGGACCCTGACAGCCAGTGAGAGGCCACAGCGGGCGAGGGATAGACAAATACGTACAGATAGGGCTTAGGTGAGGAGTTTATTGAGAGAAGGGTAAAAGGGGAGGGGAGGGAGGGAGGAAGAGAGAGGGGGGAGTAGAGACTAGCCTCTTCCGAACAGTTGTAAGAGACAGGGAAGGGGTGGAGCTTATCTCTTAAAGGGACCTTTTGATCCTGCATACAGACTTCATAGTGACTTAGCAGCCAAAGGACCCTGGGCTGGCCAGGATGCTGCCTGAGTGCATCCTGCCAGGTGACAGGGGCCAGCATGCCTGAATCCTAACACCTTCCCCTTCACCCTTGCCCCTTATCTCCTGTCTTTCTACTTTATCCCTGCCCTCTGTCCCTCTGGAGCAAACAGATCTCCTTTGTGCTGAGAACTTGGTCTTGGGGGACCTGGGCCGTTCCTTTTCCTTTCAGGAAGGACCTTAAACATCATCTTTTGGTGTTGGCATAAGGAAGTAGGTGAATATGGAGTTCTGGGGAGCATGATGTAGGGTAAAAAGCCCAAACATAATTCCGGGTCTTGAAATTACTGAGCTCAAAATCCAACCAATCCCTGAGCTTGCTCCAAGCTCAGGATTTGAAATCCCACCAATTCTCACCCTGGGAATCTCCACCCTGGAAATATCCACTCCTAAGAAACCTTACATAAGCCTGCTTCCCACTCAGTTCTCTATCGCTTTGCTCCTAAGCAGTGATAGCCCCCACTCCCCCCTACCCGCCCCCCCTCGTGTTTTTCTGCAATAAATCTCATGTGAGGTTTATTGTGCGCTGTGACTTGGTGGTTTTCCTTGGCTCTGGACTGGCAGGCTACCTTTCCTCTCAGAGCTGTAACACTTAGACGTGGGTCTAAAAGGAAGGATGAGTTGTGCTGCTTTCTCCTCTCGTTTGTTTTTGTTTTTCCTCCAGAACTGGGCAGGTCTTCCTGGGTGCTGTTGAGTCTAGGGTGGCGGTGTCCCTGCACAGTGCCAGGAACATGGTTCCTTACCATGATCAAGAACAGCAGCTCTGACTACCTTGCAGCCCAGGAACTTTCTGTTTCCTTTCCTTTCCTTCCACCCTCCCTCCCTCCCTCCTTCCCTCTCTCTTTCTTTCTTTGTTTCCTTGCCTTCTATCTTTCTTTTCTTCCTTCCTTCCTCCCTTCCTCCTTCACACCCTCCTTTCTCTTTCTTCCTTTCTCTCCTTCCTCTCTCTCTTTCTTTTTTTTTTCGTTTTTTGAAACAGAGTTTCTCTGTAGCCCTGGCTATCCTGAAACTCATTCTGTAGCCTACACTGACCTCAAACTCTGAGGCAGAGGATTTTTTTTTCTTTGTTGGAGAGAATGGAGGCTGTTGCCCCCAGAAGGTTCTTTCTGTGTGCTAAGGGAAGTCCTTACCAGACTGACGTGGGCCATGGCACTCAGCAGTTAGGGACAGCCATGTGGTTTGCTGGGGTGCTTCAGCCTTGGTCCCTTGGTCATGTTCTCTCGTGACAGGAAGTGCAACAGCACAGGCTAAAGTGGCTATGCAGACATTTAGACTGGCTCTCACGATGGGCCAAATTGGTAGTGAGTGTGGAGGCTGCATATTTCCATGAAAGTCGGTTGTTTAAGGTTAGCATTTAAAGCCGAGGAACATGCTCTTAAGGCAGCTGATTGGGTCTTCTCTGAGCTGGTCACAAACATCTATTTTAAGGGCAAGCAGTGAGGTGTAAAGTGATACACTTGCTATTTTATTGTCAAATTTCTTTACTTCCAACACGGTTGCTTTTTGAATGGAATTGCTTTGTGTTCCTGGCTTCACAATGACTGATTGTGGCCCCACGGAACCTGAAGACATCATGTCTTCTGGGGTCAGTTCTGGACATGGTGAGATCTGCAGAGTCAGGAGGCCGCTTACTCCGAGACAAACAGCTCCAGCTGTGGAAAGCACACAGTTCCAAATGTGGATAGTCATCCGATGGGCGTGGTCGTAAGAGTTAAGGGCCAGGTGAAGAAGGCTCACTAGGGTCTCCTCTAAGGCACACAGACTGAACCCAACTTTGGAAGTTAGCTGTTTTTAAAGTCTGTTGGAAGAGTTCCCAGATGCATACTTATTAACTCTGAGCAAACACCCACAGCTTCCTAGCAGCCTGGGCAGGGGCCAGGCCACGGCTGACTTGAAGCCTTCTCCATGGATGAGGAACACATGGATGTTGTCTTTCATCTCAAATGGTGTTCTTTGTTAGGTTTACATCTATCTGTCTGTTTGCAGTGTGGGGCACACGCGTGCCATAGTAGGTATGAGGAAGTCAGGGTAGAGCTTCAAGCACATTATTTATTGTGATGAGGTCATTGGAAATTATGGTTTAAAACTTCAAAATGTACAGTCTTCCTTTTGCTGTTTCTCATGTTACATTAATAGAGCCCCCCCAAAATAATCATTTCTTTTGTCTAATAAGCCTTTGCCCCTTTCATTGGTGTCACCTAGCTCTCCCCATCCTGAACCCCTGGCACCTTCCCCAATGCTCTCTGCGTCTCTGAATCTCATTAGTTTAGATCCAACAAACAAGTGGAAACCGGTGGGTTGGTCTTTTGTGCTTGGCGTAGTCTCTCATTGAACAGAATGGCTTCCAATTCTATCCACGTCATCACAAATAACAAGTCATGGAGGGTTTTCGTTTGTTTCTTTGAGACAGGGTTTCTCTGTGTAACAGTCCTGGCTGTCCTGGAGCTCGCTTTTGTAGACAGGCTGGTCTTGAACTCACAGCGATCCCCCTGCCTCTGTCTCCCATGCACTGGGATTAAAGGGCACCATGGGATTTTGAGGAGGCTTGCACTAAGTATGCTGCGGGGTGAACAGGACTGTGTTACTGTGCGCATACCTTCCTTGTCACCGTCTAGAACGGCTCTGGAAATGCCCTCACAGACGCTGCCAGAGGTATCTCTCCCAGGTGACCTCAGAGCCTGTCAAGCTGACGGTTCAGATATCAAGCACTTGAAAAGGAAAGAGCCAAACTGAAGTCATATACTCCCTCTAAACAAACTAAAAGAGCCATCTTGGGTCATTTATATCATCTGTGTACCTTGGAAATGAATACTCTGGACCATAATTGTCTCAGGTAGGGTTTCTCTTGCTGTGAAGAGATACCATGAGCATGGCTAATCTTATAGAAGAAAGCATTTCATTGGGGTTGGTTTACAGTTCAGAGGTTTAGTCCATTATTATCATGGTGGGAAGCATGGTGGTGTGCAGGCAGACATGCTGGAGAAGGAGCTGAGAGTTCTCCATCTGCATTTGTAGGCAGCAGGAAGAGACTGTGAGCAGCTGGGCCTGGCTTGAGCCTCTGAAGCTTCAAAGTCCATCCCCCAGTGACACACTTTCTCCTATTCGTTCCACTCCCTATGCGTATGGGGACCATTTTCTCTCAAACCACCATAATGTTCAGGGAAGAGTTAATAATATTGATAATAATCCACATGTGATGGGGCAAGTGTGGAGTAAGTTGTGAACATGTATCAAACCCACCACAGGCATGTGATGCTGCCCCTTTTTTAGCATTTTCCTTTTTTCCAAAGATGTATTTATTTATTTATTATGTATACAGTGTTCTGCCTGCATGTGTCCCTGCGCACCAGAAAAGAGCATCAGATCTCATTACAGATGGTTGTGAGCCACCATGTGGTTGCTGGGAATTGAACCAGGACCTCTGGGAGAGCAGCCAGTGCTCTAACCTCTGAGCCCTCTCTCCAGCCCCTCCTTTTAGTGTTCTCAAGCATTTATTCTGTATAAAAACTCATTCAGGCCAGGCAGTGCTGGTAGATGCCTTTAATCCCAGCACTTGGGAGTAGAAACAGGTGGATCTCTGTGAATTCAAGGCCAGCCTGGTCTACAAGAGCTAGTTCCAGAACAGCTAGGGCTGTTACACAGTGAAACCTTGTCTTGAAAAACCAAAAACCAAAACAATCAAACAAAAAAAGATCCCAAAACCAAAAACTAAAACCAAATATAACAAAACCAAACCTCATTCAGATGCGTAGCTGTTGTGACCATTCTCTGCAACAACATTTGTATTAGTAATCCAGAAAAGGAAGCAGGGGCCAGAGGGACAGCTCAGCAGTCAAGAGCACTGGCCGTTTTTGCAGAGGATGCAGGTTTGGTCCTGAAGCCTTACATCAGGCAACTCACATGCTCTGTAGCTCCAGTTCCAGGTGATCCGAACCTTCTTTTGGACCCCTTGGGTACCTGCACACACATGTGGTGTGCATAGACTCATTTAGACATTCACACATACACATAAAAGCATCATAAAAAAGAAAATCAACCCACATACTTGATTAAAGGGGACTGGAGAGATGGCTCAGTGGTTAAGAGCGTTGACTGCTCTTCCAGAGGACCCGGGTTCAATTCCCAGCTAATCAATTCCATTCACTTATCAATAGGATCCTCTTAGCTCCTGTGTTGCTGTCTCTGTTTCTTTTACATGCATGTTGAATGTGCAGGGAGAAGGTGGAGTGATGACCGCCTTTATCTGTCACCACTTTTATCTGGAGAATATTCTTAGGGACTGGGATTATGGGAGAACTCTCACTTCCTTCACTGCTTCTTTGAGGCATGCAAATATTTTTCAAAATCTATAGTATTTAATAATTCAAAATATACCCTTGTGTTTTTCCTTCTCAGTACAATTAATTTGGATCAACACATTTTAATCAAGTTTTTTTAAAAAAATAAGGCCTTTCTTTATTTCTTTTTTTTATTCTTTATGGTTTTATTTAATCTTATTTTATGTGCATTGGTGTGAAGGTGTCAGATCCCCTGCAAGTGGATCTTCAGACAGTTGTGAGCTGCCATGTGGGTGCTGGGAATTGAACCCGGGTCCTCTGGAAGAGCAGTCAGTGCTCTTAACCACTGAGCCATCTCTCCAGTCCCCTTTAATCAAGTTTTAATGTCACTCCTTTTTTGTTGATGGAGACAGGTTTTTGCTATATAGCTCAGGGTGGCCGCCAATTCATGATCCTCCTGCCTCAGCACCCCCCATGCATGAATTCTCTCACCCAACTGCTAGGATGCCTTTTTCTCTATGTGAGTTAAAGCAAAACTCTTTATGAGAATCTCATTAGCTTCTAAAAATGGCCCTGACGGGTAGAGCAGAGAGCACAGCATTGTGAGTCCAGACAGGTGGGTTAGCCCAGGCTCTGGGTAGAACCACAGGCCCATTGTGAACGGCTGTTAGAAGGCAGACACAATCCCTTCTAATCTCTCTTGGATTACAAATCCATTTGCTAACCTGCTGTAACAGAATATCACATGTGACCCTGCTGTTTGGGTCCTCCTGAGATACCTTATGTTATGAAACAGACCATTTCTTAGTCTGCTTTGATTCATATTTCAGCCCTGGGAGGCTGAGGAAGAAGGATTGTGGATTCTAAGCCACTTTGGGACTATCTATTGAGACCATCTCCAAACCAAACTGAACTAAATCCAAACTGTCCAGTGACCGGTTCCTACAATGCTTGGGGATTTGACACGTGTCAGCTTCAACCTTCAAGGAGGACAAAGAAACATCACGGGGTTTAGTGACGTGTCAAAGGTGCAGGAGGTGGGTGAAGGGCCTAAGAAGAGCCCACCTATCCACCCGCACTGACTCAGAAGGCCTTTGCTTCTTTCAGGTTGCAGGGTTGGGGTACAGCTGGGTGGCGCTCCTATTGGGGACTCTTATTTTAAGGTGCATGACTTTTGTTTATGCTGCATTTGTTTAACTCTGTGAAGCTGTGGTTCCTTGCCTGTCTAAAATGCCTGATGGTCTAATAAAGAGCTAAATGGCCAATAGTGAGGTAGAAGCAAGGATAGGCAGGGCTGGCAGGCAGAGAACCGAGGAAAAGAAGAGCAAGAGAACAAGGGGAGGAGGACGTCGGGGCCAGCGCACCCAGCCGGTCACAGAGTAAAAGTGAAAGTAAGATAATATATCAAAGTAGTTTAAGTAAAGAAAAGCTGGCTGGCAACAAGCCAGCTAAGGCCAGGCATTCCTGACTAAGAATAAGCCTCCATGAGTGATTTATTTGGGAGCTGGGTGGTGGGTCCCTCAAAAAGCCAAAAGAGTAAAGAATAAAACATCACACAACACATGTCCCTACTCCTCTTGTTCCCCAGGAGCTTCCCAGATCATTTTCAGCAAATGGACACTATATAGTTTCATTCCAATTAAATCTCTGGAAGATGGTTAAAAATTCTCCCACAGTTAAATACATTAAAGTAACAGTTGCAGGCTGGGACTATCACTCAGCTGATAGAGAGCTATGGACGAAGCCTGGGGTTTATCCCCATTGTACAAACTGGGCATGGGGCCCAAGTCAGCAAGCTTAGCACTTGGGGATGGGGACAGAGGAGCAGAAATTCAGGGTTGCTGGGTGGTGGTAGCACATACCTTTAATCCCAGCACTTGGGAGACAGAGGCAGGTGAATCTATATTAGTTAAAGGCCAGCCTGGTCTACAGAGGGAGTTCTAGCACAGCCAGGGCTACACATAGAATCCTGTCTCAAAAACAAAACAAACAACAAAGGGAAAAAAAGAACAGTTTTAACATACTTTGGGTTAGAAGTGTTCACTAGCATTTCTCACTGAAGTGTATTAATTGCTTTGTGAAGTTCAGCTGGTTACACAGGCATTTAGGCATGTTGCAGGAGACTGCTCATTCATTTCCTGGCCTCCTAGAACCAAAAAATCACACAGAAACTGTATTAATTACAAAACTGTTCAGCCAATGACTCAGGCATATTTCTAACTAACTCTTACATCTTGAATTAACCCATTTCTATTAATCTGTGTATCTCCACGAGGCTGTGGCCTACTGTAAAGGTTCTGAGCGTCTGTCTCCTTTGGCAACTACATGGCATCTCCTTGACTCCACCTACTCTCTATATCTCTGTTCAGATTTCCCTCCTGGCTTTGCTCTGCTAAGCCATTGGCCGAAACAACTTCATTCATTAACCAATGGTAATAAAACATATTCACAGCATACAGA
Organism: Ondatra zibethicus; assembly: GCA_004026605.1. Taxonomy (NCBI): domain Eukaryota; kingdom Metazoa; phylum Chordata; class Mammalia; order Rodentia; family Cricetidae; genus Ondatra; species Ondatra zibethicus. The sequence goes on along the minus strand of PVIU01011429.1, from coordinate 51,578 downwards.
GGGGGTTTCCACATCACTGGGGTAGACACTGGGGGTCAAAAGGAAGATGTCGCCAGGATCCTTCCCTTTGTCCCTGTCTCGGATGAGGAAGGGCACCTTCAGTTTTACTTTGATTATTAGTAAGAACTGAGGGCATTTCAAGGACCAGAAAAAAATCCTGGAGCATTATCGTCATTTTCCTTTATTCTTTAATTTCCCCAAAAATTATGTTTCTGACCATCAGAGCAGTGGCGGGAAAGACTGAATCGGTAGCGGTTGCAGTGCACCTCTTGGGCAGCAGGGGGAGCCCGGGGCTTTGTATCCTTCACGAGTACTATTTTCTACCATTCCACTGTGGCCATTTCTGATCCAAGACAGAAAACAGGTTTAATGTTCAGAGAAGATGTCTGGGAAGGACTGGGGACATGGAGCCATCAGTGAACCCAAGGGGACAGGGGGTCACAGATTGCCCTCGCTGTCAGGGTATCTGTAAGGCGGTTCTAAACATTTGTCAACAGGCAGGCCCAGCTCCAACCCTGTAGGGATACCAGAGCCTCGCGTGCTGTGTGAGGCGGGCCTGAGGGACTGGGCTGGGTGGGAGCTGCTCATCAGTTGACGTGGAGTGGTGTTAAGATTTTAACACCTGAACTGATACATAGAGGCCAAATGCCTGGGTGTCGGCTGTGGGTGCCTGAACTGGGTGCTGGCAGGATTCCTTTTTAGTTTATAGTCTGGTTCCCAGTGACTCATGGGATTGCGATGAGAACGTGTGACTTGGGCTCCAGGTCAAGGAAAGGAACCCATTGTCTTTTCTCGTGTCCCTTTAAGCCCATGCCCAATTCTCAGAACAAACCCACCCCAGCTTGCTCCCAGCCTGGGCTATGCCTAGGACCATGCCTAATCCCGCGGGGAGCTACCTGGGGTAATTCTGGGGTCTTGTTTGGGTGCTCCAGAAGGACACGGGGAGATGGGCCGGCCCACTCTGAAATGCAGCTCACATCCTCGCTGATCTTGTCAGGACACAGGCTAGAGCTGCGGGCGACCTCCTCAGGCCTCCAGATGGCTGGCCTTGGATCTGGAGGGAGGATGTCTCAGCCTCCATGACCACAACCACGTGAGGCAATTCCTTATATTGCCCCCCCACCCCTCCGCCATCCTGAGCCCAGGGAATCCTCCACGCTGGGAAAACATTCTGTCTTCTAACTGGTTTGGGGTAGCTCTCTGTCTCTGCTATCTCCTAGTGAACTGCTAAGATCTGCTTCCGGAAGCAAGAGCCAGTGCCCAAAAGCCACCATGAACCTTCAAGGATGACAACTGGGAACAGGAGGAGGAGGGGCTCAAAAAAGGGACATACTTGGTTTTCAGAGTTGCCATAGTTTGGGGTACACAGGCTCACTTTCAGGGACCAGGGAGGATGGAGTCTGAGGCCTGTGCCATGTCGAGGCCCTTTCCACCCTGCAGGCCCAGGCTGCACCGGGGGATTTTATGTGCCAGCTTAGCTATACTTCACTGTGACCTGTGCGGGGCTTGCTATCACACCCCCGTTTCTAGATGGAGAAAAGGGGCTTGGGGGAAGCACCAAGTCTACGGCCCTGGCTAGAAAAGCCTCTTGGAGTCAAGCCCACAGCAGGGTTCAAGGGCTGATGTCTCTTCTCCCATCCTTGCCCTCTTTCAGAAAGCCGCGTTTCCTGTCTTCCCTAACCAAGCTTTGTCAAGCTGGATAGTTGTATATTGACTTGACACAAGCTAGAGACATCTGAAAGGAGGGAACTTCAATCGAGAAAATGGCCCCACGAGATCCAGCTGTAGAGCATTTTCTTAATTAGTGAGATGGGGGAGGGCCCAGACTCCCAGTCCATTGTGGGTGGCACCATCGCTGGACTGGTGGTCCTGGGTTCCATAAGAAAGCAGGCTGAGCCGGGCGGTGGTGGCGCACACCTTTAATCCCAGCACTCAGGAGGCAAAGGCAGGTGATTACTGTGTGTTCAAGGCCAGCCTGGTCTACAAGAGCTAGTTCCAGGACAGGATCCAAAGCTACAGAGAAACCTTGTCTCAAAAAACAAAAAAGAAAAGAAAAGAAAGGAGGCTGAGCAAGCCAATAAGCAGCACCCCTCCATGACAAGCATTAGCTCCTGTCCTGCTTGAGTTCCTGCCCTCACTGCTTTCGGTGATGAATTGTCACCATATGGAACTGTGAGTAAATAAACCCCTTCCTCCCCAAGTTGTTTTTGGTCATGGTGTGTCATCACAGCTATAGTGATGCTAACTAAGACAAGTGGGTACCAGGATAGTGGGGTATTGCTGTGGCAGGCCTGACCATATTGTCTTTGGGCGGGGGGATTAAGGAAGGACTTGGGAACTTTGGGCTGGCTAGGAAAGCCATGGAGTGTTGAGAGCTCTCTGTAGGAGCCTGGCTGATAAGAGTGTTTGCTCATGGTGTTTCATCACGGTCACAGTAACCCTAACTAAGACCCTGATTTGGGGGCAGTGGTTTGGGAACAAATGACAGGATTACAGTCTCAAAATAGGATGAGGAACTCCTTCATATACTGATGGAACTGTCCCAAGTCATGCTTTTTATATTGCCAGTATTTTGCCTTGTTTTGATCACGGCGAGGGGGGGGCCGAGGGGGTCGTTGATTGCTACTTCAGATATTTGTTGATTCTACAGTGTGTTGGGGGGATCTGTCAGTCAGGGAGGCATCCCCTGGGGCTCCACAAACAAAAGTAGCCCTGGTCTTAGGACACAGGTGCTCAGCGGAGGGAAGAGCCTGGCTCTAGAGTTCTCTACTAATCGTCTTTTAATTATGAGTCCCTGTGGTGAAATTTGTGTTTTAAGAAATAAAGCTTGCCTGAAGATCTGAGAGCAGAGCTAGGCCACTAGAGGCCAGGTGGTGGCGGCACATACCTTTAATCCCAGTACTGGGAGAGGTGGAGACAGGAGTGATGTGGCTGGGTAGAGAGAGGAATATAAGGTGGGAGGAGACAGGAGCTCAGTGAAGTCTGAAGTGGATGCAGTCTGAGGACAGGATTGCCATTTTGGTCTGAGGGTTCGGTAGAGATAAAAGGTCTCTCTAGTAGCTGGCTGCTTTACTTCTCTGATCTCTCAGCTTTCACCCCTGCATTTGAGTCTAGGTTTTTATTATTAAGACCAATTAGAAGTCATGTTACAAGTCCCTCCTCCCATTACAGTTACTTTGCTCAGTGGGAATGAGCATGTCTTTGCCCCTAGGCACACAGCAGCCCCTAGCAGATGCCCCTAGGCACACAGCAGCCCCTAGCAGATGCCCCTAGGCACACAGCAGCCCCTAGCAGATGCCCCTAGGCACACAGCAGCCCCTAGCAGATGCTCCTAGGCACACAGCAGCCCCTAGCATTGGAGGCTCTTGGGCCACTGCTCCTGGGGAGAAGGAACCTCTCTAGGATGTGCTGGCCTGGAGCTAGAGAATCTCAAGGGGACGTCTCTGTCACTTCTGTGGCTACAGCTAAGGCCTTCTGAAAGATTCTTTGATTCTCTGTTTTCACAGTCTTCTGCATGGTCCGCGGGAAACTGCTGTCTATTGGCCTAACGTTCTCAACTCTCCACAGATCTTAGCTGTTGCATTCGGTTACTTTCTTGGTTGCGGGTGACCAGGTACCCGACAAGAAGCAATTTCAGGGAGAAAGGGTTTATTTTGGGCTTACAGTTCAAGGAGCCACGGTCCAGCATGGTGGAGAAGGCACGGTGGCAGGCATGTGAGGCAGCTGGTCACATTGTATTTGCAGGGAAGCAAGCACAAGAAGCAAGCTAGGTTGTAAACCTCACCGCCCCTGGCTCCTGTCTCCACCTTCTAAATGTTGTGGAGTATTATTTTAAGGTGTTAAATTACTTTTGTTTATGTTCTGGAACATTTGTTTAATAATGTGAAGATGTGTTTGATTAACTAAGATTCACCTGCTGTCAGGAAGCTGGGTCAGCAACTAACAGGAAGTTGTAGGAGTCAGGTGGAGAAGGATTTTTTTAAGGAGGGGCTAGGTTTCTTGGGAGACAGCAGGAGATGAGCTACTTGCTATTCCGCCTCCCTGGGGAGCAGGATTCTCCCTCAACCTTTGAATCTTGAATTCTTTAGAGAGGCAGAGGTTTAGATGAATTCCCTTTGTAACTTTGACAGAGTCAGTGCCTAGGGAACAGAATTTCCTCAGGTCGCGGCCTTTCTGGCCTGACTGCTGGATAGCTGCAGAGTTATAGTTGCTGACTAGGAGAGCTGTAGCTTAAAAGGCAACAACGATTCAAAAGAGGACAACCTCTAAAAGTCCCACAACTCCTCGTGCTCAAACCCATAAGCCCAGGGGTTACATTTAACACTCAAACCACCATGGCAATCAAAGCCTGAGGCATCATTTATTATTATTTAAAAAGATTTTTTAAAAAATTTGTGTGCGAGTGCAGGTGTTGACAGTCTGGAAGGTGTTGGATGCCCTGGAAGTCGAGTTCCAGGTGGTTGTGAGTTGCCTGTTGTGTGTGCTGGAAACGGAGTTTGTGTCCTCTGCAAAAACAGTTCTCAGAGCAAGGGACCCCTATCTGGGGATCTCTCCTGACTGACGGATTCCCCACCAGTTTGTAGAACTGAGGAAAACCAGCTATCCAGCCCTGAAGTAACGGAGACAAGGCAGACAGAGCCTGGCAGAGTGGCAGCTGACCCTTCCCACCAGCCATTATTATTACTTTTTTTTTTTAAACTATGGAATGCTTCACGAATTTGCGTGTCATCCTTGCGCAGGGGCCACGCTAATCTCTATATCGTTCCAATTTTAGTATATGTGCTGCTGAAGCGAGCACTTATTATTACTTTTTAAAATGTTCTTTTTTTTATTATGGTAGGAATATTTAGTGACAAAGTCTCTCTCTGTAGCTCTGGCTGGTCTGGAACTATGGCAGCTCACAACTGTAACTCAGCGGCGGGCAATGCCATGCCCGCTTCTGGCCTCCTGGGGCACTAGCCAGGCACGTGCTACACAGACATACGTGCAAGCAAAATATCCATAAACAACAAAAAAATCTTAAATCAACAAAGTCCGAATACTCCATGTGGGCATTTTCCCCAAAATGGGTCAAATCTTGGCAGCTTGTTTCCAGAATTTACCTTTTAACCCCTCTTAGAAATAGGAGCAACATTTCTGTCTTCATATTTAACTAGCCTTTTCTGATATCTTCACACGTCTGTGCTTCTCTTTTTAAAGACCTATTTTTATTTTTAATTACGTATGTGGGTGGGTGGGACGTGTGTGTGTATGGATGGGTGTGTTCACAGAACTGTAGGTGCCCTCAGAGACCAGAGGTGCTGTATCCCCCTGGGCTGGAGTTACAGGGATTGTGAGCCATCTGGCATGGGTTCTGGGACTGATTTCTGGTCTTCTCTATGCTCTTGCGCCTTGAGCTGTCTCTCCAGCCCTCCTTCTGTGGTCTTGCATTTGGCCTGCGCAAGCCCCCTGGTTCCCCTCAGGGCCTCATCACTCTGAGCAGTTTGGCTCTGAGAACATAAAATTACAGAAAGTATCCCGGAAGGTCTCACCCTTCTCTCGTTAAGGGTTTTCAGTTCCTTTGATGTGAGACCTGATGCGAGAATTTATAGCTCTAAGAAGCAATATCGGCAGAGCACCCCATCAGCAGCTGACGGTAAAGAAATGGTCTAATTTTAAAAATAAGCCTTCTGTGTGGAGTTATGTAGAGTCAGGTGGCGTCTCCACAGTGGGGGTAGGGGATACGAAAAGCAATTTAACTCCTCAGCCACCCAAAGAATCAGATATTGTCTGTCCTATGGCCTATAAGGGAGGGGACAGAAGTCTCCAGATAGTCTTGTAACTTGTAGAATTTAATTATAATTCGTTTGATAGTCATGTCTGCAAGCATCAAGCTTATAAAAAAGGTTTATTTTTTAAAATTATTTACTTTTATTTTATTTTTTTAAATATTTATTTATTATGTATACAGTGTTCTGTCTGCATGTATGCCTGCAGGCCAGAACAGGGCGCCAGATCTCATTACTGGTGGTGGTGGTGAGTAACCATGTGGGGAATTGAACTCAGGACCTCTGGAAGAGCAGTCAGTGCTCTTAACCGCTGAGCCATCTCTCCAGCCCCCTTATTTTTATTTTATATGCACCAGTGTTTTGCATGCATGTAGGTCTGTGTAAAGATATCAGAGCCCCTGGAACTGGAGTTACAGGTAGTTGTAAGCTGCCATGTGGATGCTGGGAATTGAACCCAGGTCCTCTGGAAGAACAGCCAATGCCCTTAATTGCTGTGCTATCTTTCCAGACTCTGAAAAGGTTTATTTTTGAGTATTTTTATATGGTGTGCGTCTGTGCGTATATACACATGTGACTGCAGTTGCTCCTGTTGTCCAGAAGAGGGTGTTAGATTCTCTAGACCTGGCATTACAGGTGGCTGTGACGCCACCTGTTGTGGGTGCTGGGAGCTGAGCTCAGGTCCTCTGAAGAGCAGTCCACTGTCTTAACCACTGAGCCATCTCTCTAGCCTCAGGCATCTATCTTTTTAGAATAATTTATCTATTTATTTATTTGTTGTTTCATGCAGAGTACCCGTCCCGTGTGATTTAATTTTGTCATCTGTGAAATAAAGGAAAGGGGTGGACTAGATGGCACCTCCAGGGGCTTATAATTCTGAGCATTGAAAACAGGCAGCAACCAAGGCTACATAGCAAGAGATCTGACCTGTCCTCACGTGGGGTCTCCCTAGAGGTGGTCGGGATGATTCCAGGTGGTCCCCACTGTAGCCTTAGAGTTAGGTCTCATATCCACTTTTCCAGGTTTATTCTAAAAGTGATTTTATGCCTCTGGGCACTGAAGGCAGGGACAGCTGGATTGACTAACACAGTAGCCACTGCCCTGTCTGTGGGAGGCATGGAGGCCCCTGTGCACACGGATGAGCGCTAAGGGAACCTGGAATGTTAGCAGGCTGTGCTGTTCCTTCAAGGGAAGGAATACGACTCCTGATGTCTGCTCAGAAGGCTGGGGACGGATGTGCATTCTAGCCTGGTGACCTTTGTGGTATCAGTGTGGCTGGAGATCGCACTGGACCCTCCCACAGGCCTTTGTCATAAGCTTATTTTTGTCGGTCAATCTATAGAACCCATCTTTATGGAAGGTGCCACATGTACTTTACAAAGAGTTTTGCTGTAGTCACGTCCGAGCTTTATTTAGCTTACTTTGTTCCTTGAAGAGATTTATGTGTGCTTTATTGTGCATGCAGGATTGAGGTAATTATCACCAGAATAAGTTTTCACCCAATCGTGCTGTGCTTCAATATGCCTAAAATAAACGACTTGGAGGTCAGACTTCCCGAGTTTGAACCAACCCCAGCCACTTGGTCATGTTAAGCCAAACCACCGTCATGCCTCCCGTAGTTTGTCACTGCTGGCTGTGGGGGCATCCCCACCCCCACTGCACCCCACACCCATCCAGTCCCATTCTTCCCCTGTGTTCATTTGCCAGGAAGCTCAGACGACTGTCACAAATGCACAGCGGGACGCTGGCAGTACAGGGACCAAAACACACAAATATTTCTTTTAATATTTTGCTTGGGAATTGCAGGCAGCTGTAATTCCGAATTCCAGTGACAGTGGAGTGGCTGACAATCTGTAGCTGGCATTGGATAGGAAATTGCCTTTTCTTTTCCTAGGCTAGCTCCTTGGTGTGAGGTTTGTAGAGAGACCTGGAAGCCAGGCCAGGCCTGAGAATGTCTCTTTAAGGCATTGTGGTTCTTCTGGCAGCATCCTGGGGCTCTCTCAGCACCTCGCTGGCTGTGCAGGGGTGGCAGGTGGTCCTGGATGCTGTCTGCACACACGGGACCTGGTCTCTGGGTTCACGGTACTGTGAGTCCATGCTGCTTCAAGGATAGCAAGAATGTCCTCCGTCTCACTTTCCCTAAAGGGCACAGTTTTCCTGTTGTACCATAGAACAGCACCCTCTCTTTGTGGCTTTTTAGCTGCATCTCTACCTGCTGGGTTCAAAAGTATCCCCCAGGCGTCACATCCCAACACCATGCCCAGTGTCAGAGTGCCAGCTGGCAGGAGCCGTAACAGTTAAGCAGCAGGCCTGTGTCCTCGTGAATTGATTGGCAGTATTATGCTGAGTGGGCTTGCCATAGAGTGAGCCTGCCTCTGTCCTATTCTCTATAGATGTGACAAGAAGCCAAGCCCACCCTGACCTTCATGACCTCCGTAACTGTCAGCCATGTAAACTTGGATTGTTTAAACATTGCCCAGAAGAGAGACTAATGTGCCGTTCTGCCTCCCCTTCACCCCAGCCTCACAGTGCTTCTTGTCCACTGTAAGTCACCAGGGGCAACTGTTGTGTGCTCTTCTGGAAGCCAGTGTCTTCCTTCACTGCCCCTGCAGTAGTCTTCTGCCCACCATCTTGGTTTGAAGTCGTCCTCTCTTTCCCGTTTCCAAGTGAGGGTTCTGGGGATTGAACTCAGGACACCAGGCTTGCACAGCAAGCCCTTGACCTGTAGAACCATCTCACTCACCTAATCCTCATTTCCTTTAGAATTTTGCCACAACAAAGAGAAGACCAACACGGTGTCATTGGATGCAGGCTTCTCTAGGAAGGGGGACAGTTATAGATTAAATTCTATCCCTGTAAAAAAGATGTGCTCAAGTCTTTTAGTTTAGTTTTCATGTGTATGAGCATTTGTCTGCATGTATGTATGTGCACCATATGTGTGCAATGCCCACAGAAACCAGAAGAGACAGATCCCCCAGAATTGGAGTTATGGATGTTTATCTGACATGTGGGTGCTGCGAATTGAACCAGGGTCCTCTGGAAGAGCAGCCAGTGCTCTTAACCATTGAGCCATCTCTCCATCCACATGTGTTCAAGTCTTAACCCTGTATCTGTGAAGGTGAAGTAATCTGCAGCAGAAGCCAACACTTAGATCGTGTTTCTGCAAGAGTAGCTATTGCTTTCCTGAGCTGCAGCTTCACACAGGCTTGAAAAGACACCATGGAAGAATTATACAGCTCTAGATCACCTAGCAAAAATCTCCTATCAAAACTCATTGACATATAACCACTTACCTGTGGGTCCTTTAGATGCAATTACATGAAATAGAGAAATCAAGTGGCTTATGTCAGAGGGGATTTGACATATTTACTGAATTAAAATGGGTCATTGTAGGACCACACATTGGTGTCTGCTGGAACCCCATATCCCAAGCCAGGTACAGGATGACATAGATATAGCAAGGTGGCCTCTGCCCCAGCCTGTGCTCTCCAGGGCTGGGGATATCCTAGCAGGCTGTGGATGCCACAGGTCTGGGTTGTGGCTCCCTGTCTTCTCTCCTCTTTCTCTTAAAAACATTATTTTTATTATTTTTAATTATATGCTGATGCGTATGCCTTTGTGTGTGTCTATGCATGTGAGTGTAGGTGCCTGTGGAGGCCAGAAGAGGGCATCTGGTTCCCTGGAGCTGGAGATGCTGATCACAGTGAGCTGCTTTATGTGGATGCTGGGAACTAAACTCGGATCCTCTAGGAGGGCAGCAACTGTACTGAACCACAGAACCTCCACTTCAGCTCCATGTCCATCCCCTTCTTGGGTAGAAGCGCAGATGTATCTCTTCAGGGAGCCTCTGATGGACACCACAGTGGCTTGCCTTAGCAACTGGTTGCTGCCCATGCAATGGGGGCCTCATCCATACTTGTGATGTAACCAACCAGTGGTGTGGGACAATTGTCTATATTCTGTCAATTATGTTTTAAATAAACGCTGATTGGCCAGTAGCCAGGCAGGAAGTATAGGCGGGACAACCAGACAGGAAGTAGAGGTGGGTCAATGAGAACAGGAGAATTCTGGGAAGGAGGAAGCCCATTCCTCCCCAGTCTTGTCCAGACACTGAAAAAGGAAGATGTGACCTGCCCCGCTGAAAAAGGTACTGAGCCATGTGGCTAACATATACTAGAATAATGGGCTATATAAGTTATAAGAGTTAATAAGAAGCCTGAGCTAATGGGCCAATCAGCTAATGTAGACTTCTGTATGATTCTTTGGGACCTAACGACTGTGGGAATTGGGCAGAAACAACTGACAACAAACCAGTACTAGAGTTCTTTGGCTCTATACAGAAAGAAAATGTGAGGAAGCCAGGGTAACTCTTCAGCACTGGTGGACCTAGGCCCTGGAGTGGTAAGGATTTATAGATGGAACAATAAACTTGGAAGCCTGTAGTTGTTTTTACTTCTAAATAGAAATATCTCTCTTATGTTCATACATTGCCTGCATGTATGAACATCATGTGTGTTCCTGATGCCTGTGGAGGTCAGAAGATGGTGGTGGACCCCCTGGAAATGGTTGTGAGCCATCATATGGAAAGTACTCTTAGCTTCTGAGCCATCTCTCCAGCCCTAGCTTGTAGTTGAGGCCTGAGAACGAGAGACTTGTGCATGGGCTTATTGCTCAGCAACTAGTGCAATCTTCAGCTCATAGCAGAAGCTGATGGTAGCAGCATATAGCAGCAGCTAGTATCATGGCTGCCAAGACTGGGGTGTTGAGACCCTCAGCCCTTCGAGTGACTAGCGTCATAGATCGTAGGCCTTGGACGTTGAGAACCTTGCCCTGTAGAGCTTGGTAGCTTCTTGAAGTCTTGTGACTCCTCATTGTCAGCTCTCCACAGTCTTCTCTGCTCTTCCACTGTCCCTCAACCTTTCCATTGCCTCCACTTGACTGACACTTATGCCTCTAGACACTATGGAATTCCACCAACTTCTAGCTACTGCTGCAGCCGTTGCCACAACCAGCCTCATATCTTGGTATTGCCAGCTCAGCCCACACTACTTAGCATAAACATCAGAAGGAGGCTAAGAAAAAGGCCAATTGGGAGAAGTCTTTTATGGACCTAGTATTGTTGCAGCAATGCTAGGCAGCACAGGAGAATGACTCCCCTTGGCTGACTTGAAAAGGGAGGTGAGCAGTCAATGTGTCCCAGATGTGTCTCAGATGTCACAGCACAGTCATTGATGATCTGTGTTTACGTCAACCACTGGGCTTCTCCTTGATGAAAACTGGATGCTTGAGTTCACTGATATTTGCATTGGAAAAAGTCTGTCTGCAGCAGACCTGGTAGGAATTGTGCCTCTTGGAGCTGTAGCTTTGGCAGCAAGCAGCTGTGGTTGCAGTACAGCTTCCTCAAGGTCTCTGTGGAGTGCTTGAAGCATCTGGGTTCCCACGAAGGCTGTATAGCTAGTTGCTGAAGAGGAGCCAATTGGCTGACAGACCTCAATTCAAGGATGTTGATCTTTGGTGGGGGGGGGGTGGAGGTAGGGGATGGGCTTTGTAGCTGGCCTGACTCTCAACTTCTTGGCTGATTTGAAGGAAAAATGAACATTCAAATGGGTGCTCTCAACAGAGGCTGACCATTACTATTATTTGTAGTGGTCTATTATTTGTGTTTTTAATAAATAAAGCATGCCTGAAGGTCAGTGCAAAGCAGCCACACTAGTCAGCCATACAGGCCAGGCAGTGGTGGCACATGCCTGTAATCCCAGCAGCCATACTAGTCAGCCGTAGAGGCTGGGCAGGCTGTGTGTGTGTGTGCATGCGTGCATGCATGCCTTTAATTCTAGAACTAGAGAGGAATACAAGACGGGAGGAGACAGTTCTCAGGCTCAGTCTCATTCTGAGAGTCCTGGAGGCAGGATCGCCATTTCGGTCTGAGGTAGAGGGAAGAGCCAGTGGCTGACTGCTTGGCTTTTCTGATCTTCAGGTTGAATCCCAATATCTGTCTCTGTCTTTCTATTATCTGTGCGCCAGCAGCATTTAACAGTTTTCTAGTCTTAGCCAAACATCCTCTGAGACACTTAGGCCATTTTTCACTCTTTTGCAAGATCCTCTGTGCAGCTGTGAATTTCCCATCAGTCACTGTGTGAGCCACCCTCAGTCCTGACCTCTGGACTTCCATAACCTCCTTGCATTCAACTACCCTGAGTTAATACAGTCTGGGTTCAACAGTGTGGGCAAGAGTGTCCTTCTCACATACCCTAGGGAGCTGAAGGACTGGGTCTTATATAGATGGTGGTAGAGGAGTCAGCCTCAAACTGTCCTAACCCATGGCCTCCCAGTACCCTCCAACTTGCTCAGCATAGACCTGGTGGGTCGGGGAAGGGGCAAACTGCTTGGCCTCTTTTTCGGTGAATAAAGCGAGGTGTCCCATAGCTTAGCTTATGGATTAGTTTTTCTTGTTGTGCTGATAAAACTTTTGATAAAACCAATGCAGACAGACAGCCCGCCCTCTGAGGCCTGTCCCCATGGCAGGCAGGTAGGCAGGCAGGCCTCCATGTCCTAGTCCCATGGCAGGCAGGCCGGCCAAGCCATGGGGAGCAAGTCAGGAGGCAGTCTGCCCTCTGTGGCCTGTCCACATGGCAGGGAGTGAGCTGAGAGGCGACCTGTCCTCTGTGGCCTATCCCATGTCGGGCAGACTGGCCGAGCCACAGGGAACCCAGCCAGTAGGCAGCACCCCTCTTCCCTGGTTGGCCTCACCATGGCTGGGCCGGCTGACTGAGCTATGGGTAGCCTGGTCGGTAGGCAGCACCCCACTTCCATGGCTGGCCTCACCATGGTTGGGCTGGCCGACTAAGCCTGGCCAGTAAGCCACACCCCTCTTCCATGGTTGGCCTCCCCATGACAGGCAGGCTGGCCCAGTCATGGGAAGCAAACTAGGAGGAAGCACACCTGCATGGCCTGTCCAGTCCCATGCAGTCGCTGTCAGGTTGGCTCCATCATGGTGGGGAAGCCACGATGCTGAAAGTGTGGCATGGCTGGTCACATGGCTGTCAGGTAGAAGACAAAGATGAACATTCCTGTTCGTCTGAACTCCATTGCATGGAATGGTGCTCCCCACATCAGTCTGGATCATCGTACTCCAATGAACCCAGTGTAGACAAAGATGAACATTCCTGTTCGTCTGAACTCCATTGCACGGAATGGTGCTCCCCACATCAGTCTGAATCATCCTACTCCAATGAACCCAGTGTAGACAAAGATGAACATTCCTGTTCGTCTGAACTCCATTGCACGGAATGGTACTCCCCCACATCAGCCTGGATCATCCCACTTCAGTGAACCCAGTGTAGACAATTCTCCACAGAGACAGCTAGAGGCTTGTCTGCTGTGTCGTTGTAGATCAGGTAGACGGTCAACTACCACACAGTGGCTCCTCCATCTGACCCACACTCCTCAGCATCTCCTGCTCACGGACATGTCCCATCCTTGGTCCCTAGAGCTTTTTTTTTCTCTCTGCAGAGGACCTCAAAGAGTATGTTCTTTGCATTCCTTTCTTCCTTCTGCAGCCTGTGGAGTCAGAGATGGATTTTAATGTCAGGAGAGGCCATAACTGACCTATGGTGCTAATCTCCTGGATTCTTCATCCCATATCAGTGTCTGCACGTGGTCGGAAGCCACAAATTTCACATCGTTCCTGTATGTTCCTTAAATTTCTTCATGATCCTCTGTCCTCTTGATGTTTCTTTGGATGGTTCTGCCACCCACCAAAAGAGTCTATCTATGTAACCCTGGCTGTCCTGGGACTCGATGGAAAAACAGCTAGCCTAGAATTCACAGACACCCACCTACCTCTGCCTTTTGAGTGTTGGAATTAGAGGCGTACACTGCCACACCTATCTTGGATGGCATAGTCTCTTGATGGTGCTGTATAAGGTCAGCATTGCACATTCTCTGGCATAAATGGTGAATGACAGAGGAAGGTCCTAGTCTCCAAGCCCTTGGTGGTCCTTGATGCTAGCAGTTGGGTTGGTTGGTCTGTTTCTTCCTGCCTTGGGTATCCAGAGTCTGAGGTTTGGAGAGTCCAGCCATCAATTTTGGCTAGTGTCTTAGCTGCCATGTAGATACCCAGAAGTTCGGATGGTGCTTTCATTGGTCCCTGGCTCAAAAGGACTCATGGATGGTGATCTTGGAAAATGGCTTTCTTTATTGGTACTCATGTTAAGTTCTCAACAGATCCTCATTTCTGGCTGTACCCATGGGTACCTCCATGTCCTGAGGATCCTATCATTTTCTTCCAAGGAACAAAAACTGACCCACTATGTTTCCTGAATGCCATGGTCCCCGTGGTGACGGAGAGCCAGGCTATGAGGTAGGGGAACCAGAAGTGGGAAGGGCAGGTAGTCTTTTCCAAGAGTCTCAAACAAATAAAAACCAGATAGGTTCTTTCAACTTTCTAAGATTTGTGGACTTGGAAGGAGGTGGTTTCCATAGCTCCTTGTATGTACTACCCACCCCTCTCCCCTCCTTCCCTCACCACCCATATGATCGGAAGGCTCCTGGTTTTCTTCTGCTGTAGAGAATATCCCTCCTAATCTGCTCTTTAAGGCTGGATTTCCCCCAGCCCTACCACCAGTGATGGCTTTAGGGCTTCTGTTGTCATTTCTGCATCCCCAAGGCCAGGAATTCCTCGAGGACACAGCCTGCTGTCTGTTCATCTACCCTTGTTACCAGGGAGTTCATCTAGGAACCACAGGCATGAAAACGGAAGCCATCCTCGGGTCACTGGGTAACCCTGGGGCTGCCTATGTGTGCTGGTATTTCCATCCTTAAATGGAAACACACTTGGACTCTCTCCTAGAGAATTCTAGGTACATCAACATGGCACCTACAGGAGCCTGGGGACGCACATTGAGAAACACTTGTAGATATCTTTGTGATGCTCCAAATGATTTTAGTTTTCTCCTTCATCCTAAAGACGAAGTCTTCCCTAGCAAAAGCGCTCGTGTTGAGGGTTTCCTATCCAGCAGGTGGCGCTATTGAGAGGCAATCAAATCCAGAATTCTCTAGCAACCATCCATTCATGAGTTCATGCCTACAGAGAGACCTCGGGCAGGGTTGGAGAAAGTGGGTCCTTGGGGACACACCTTTGGAGGGTATGTCTTGTCCTCCTCCTGCCTTCTGGCATTTTGTTCCATCCCAGTTCCTGTCAGGACGGTCTACCACCTGGTTAGCGCTCCATAGAGGAACAGAGCCAAGTGACCACTGATTGAAACTCCTGAATCCACAAGTCACACTAAATCCCTTCTACTTTAATTTGCCACGGCTATGGAAAGGCAGGTGAGCAGTCCCCGATACTGTCACTGTTATGAGTGTGACAAGCCAGATAATCTGGGTGTAAAATTCAGGTGGAGATGGAATCTGGGCATGAGTTCAGAACCTTCTTCACTTCGATAGTCATTTTTGTCTATAGACGCTGATGTCGGGGCAGGGCGAAGCATTCTTTGGGAAGAACCCTTCGTGTGACTGAGGTTGCAGTTGGAGGGAGTGGAAAGGCAAAGGCTCGAGTCATTGAAGCTTCCGGAATGGTCAGTGAGACGGTCTGGAGAGAACACTTAGGGCCAAGCTCTATATCTGGGAGCAGGAAGATGTCCTGTGAGGACCCTGGCTTCAGGATCTTCACAGAGGGGACGCGAGTGCTTGGAAAGGAGAGACACTTGACTTTGAGTCACTCTGGGCTTTCCTAGTACCTGGAGAGCCTCTCGTCCACCTCAGATGAGGGTTTTCTGGATTCTCTGTCAGAGCCCCGTGATGGAGGGCTGTCACTGAGCTTGTGAGGAGAAGGGACAGGATGGGAGAAGGCTGAGCACAAGGCAGCCATTACGGGGCACTGGACTGATGAAGCTGTCACCATTCCTGACTAAGTATTAGTTGAGGAACAGTAGATGTTCCTGGAGAAGAAATACAGCCGATTTGTTAAGACAGTGGCAAGCAGGCCTCTGTGTGCCTTGAAGTAGCAAAAAGGACCAAACAGACCCAGGCTTGGTGTCTGTGGCTCTGAGAAGACCCTGTATTGGAACGGTTGGATGAAGAACGGGAAGGATGAAGTCGGAGAAGCCCCAAGCACACAGCCTTTGTGGGTTACATCCCTAATCTCACAGTGGCCACAGACAGTGTTATCACATGGTGTTTGACAGGGAGGCAGGCAGAGGCTGGCTTGCCTCAGGCAAGCGGGACCTTGATGAAGGTGGAGAGATTCAAGTCTGGGATGTGAGCACCCCAAGGATGTTTTATCACTGAGCCACAGGCTGTTAGAAATGACAGCTCAAAGGGGGACCAAGGTGCTTTCATTCATTTGCTCATTTGTCCACCCTGCACACCCCATTCCCTTGGCAAGTACCGCCAAGCTGGAAGGACTGATAACAGCTCACAAAAGAGGTACCCTGAGTCACCCCACCCCCGACTCAGCCAGAAGTGAAGAGGCTTGTCTGGGCTCAGCCGCTGGCTAGCGCTGCTCCCCTTCGGTGTCACATAGGGTCTGGACGGGCAGGCTGCATTCTGTGTGACTTCTGTGGTCCCGGCTATGCCTATTAACTGTAACAAGATGACATAATTATTTTCATTTCCTCAGCCACCTGCCCTCATCAGCAACAGCCCCAGAACATACTAGAAGAACTTGGACACACCAAGTCTTCATTACAAGCCAGGGCTAGCAACGAACAAAATAAATATGCATTGGAGGCTGAATGCTATAATTAGCGTTCCCATGTGGCTAATGAAAATGAAAGACGTTTTAATTCTAGACCTCTGCTCGAATGTTAAGTTGCTGCTAGGGAACAGTCCTCAAGGCTTAACCTGTGAGGGCCCGAGGGACAGGCAGAGTCTTAAGATCTTTGGTGTAGGTAGTGTTCAAATGGAGTGGCTATGCCGCTGGGTAGCCCAGGGCATTGCTTAGTTCCCATAGCCAACTGTAAGAGAGGCTGGCATCGTCCCCTGGCACCCACGGGCTGGTGAATCTATTCATTTACTAAGTAATGAGCGCAGGCATGTCTACTGTTTCCAGAGAGGTTAGGAAGCGTGCTCACTGGCTGTCTCTGAAGTTCACATTTAGAAACATGACAATTTTATCTGTTACTGACTTAAACTCAGGGCTGGGCAACCCCACATCACTGCCCTGCTCTGCACTTGGCATGGCCAGCCAGCCTGTGGAATTTGTGCCTTCTTGATTACCGAATGGAGAAATTGGCATTGCTCAAAGAGAACAGGCCACATGGTCCCAAACTCCTTAGCCCAAGGGGTGATGGGACTCTCTATATCCTTATGGTTAACCCAACAGATTTGAGTTGAGTAGATAGGCAGTCTGGGGGTGTCCCCAGCATGGAGCCCAGGAGAATCATGGAGGAGATACATCCTGTCTTCTGACTTCTGTATCTCAGACCTTAGCAAGAGCTTGGTACTAATAGTAACATTGTGAGCAGCCCCCACATGAAGCCATATTGTTTGGCTCTAGAATCCCACAGCTGAGCGAGTCATGCCTCAGTGGCCACCAGAATCTTCAAGTGGGTGCTGCTATAGCCTCATGCCAGGCAGGGTGGCTACAGTCAGCATCAGGGGGATGCAGTGTTGAACTCACAAGTAAGAGGTGGTCCGTCCCATGTCAACTAAGAAGACTGTTCACACAGAGCTTTTAAAACGCCAGCTTAGAAATAACCTGAAGAATTCCATCTTTGCCATTCAAGACCACCTTCAACAGAAGCCGCACAGGAAGGGAGGTCTTGAAACACCTGCGTAACAGGCAGGGATCTGGAGTGCCCTGAAACTTTAACTACCAGTCCTGTGCCCCGGAAGAACTGCATTGTCTGCAGGACAGAACCCCCAGATACAGAAGTGTTACAGATGCTCATGTCCAGAGAGAGCCTGGGTATTTTGTGTGAGGCCTGGGCCTGGGTATTCATCCTGGAACTTCCAGGACAGTTTTTATTTTTCCTTAAAGAGAAATGTGCTTTATAATTTTTTATTTTGAAACCGAGTCACACACAGCCCAGGCTGGCCTTGAACTTGCCATGTAGCTGAAGATGACCTGGAACTTAACCCTTTCTGACTCTATCTCCCCAGTACTGGGGTTACAGGCAAGGAGCACCCCACTTGTGTTCTTCATTAAGTGGCTGTGACTGCATCACATGCCAAAGCCATGGCAACACCCAGAGGTGACGAGCTGATGGGTGCCGTGCTAGGAAAATCTAACAGTCCCGAATCCTGGAGCCAGGAACTGTTCCCGGTCTCACACGCTGAATCCTGCGACACAGGAACAGACTGTCCTCACACCCTGCTGTCCTGCGACACAGGAACAGACTGTCCTCACCCCCAAGCTTCATTCATGTATCCTGTTCCTTGGCTGAGTGGGGTGCCACTCCGGGCTGCTGATGCTCATACTTTGGAGATGTGTTTTGTGCAGGAAGTAAGGTGCATGTGTTGGGGTGGGGGGAGTCTCCATCTATGCTATCATCTGGAGGGCTTTTGAAACCATGTCTTAGAGCACAAAGTCAGAGAAGCTTAGCTACAGACTCCAACATGACCTGTAGATCCTCAGTGGGAGTCCCTGAGGACTGGCTTCACCCCTGAGTTGACATCTGGTCCAACGCACCCATGCATTCTGGAGGTGGCTGGCACTTCTTACTCAGAGGCCAGATTGGCTATGACAAGAACAAAATATACCTGTCCTTTCTGTCTTGATTTGTGGCTAGAGAGGGCAATTTAAGCATCACTCCTAATGGGAAGGGTAAATTCTAGACAGTGACATACTTTGGGGCCTGTGTTTGCCTGTTTGGGATTTCTATGTACCCCAGCCTGTAGGAAGCTTCCTTATTGGACCCAAGAGAGATGAATATTAAATGGATAGATGAGGAGATGTGGTCTCTGGTGCTCAGCACACAATTACTAACTGCTAATTGATTCAGATGACTGAACCAGGAAGCTGTGAGTGGACTAAAATCTCTAGGTTAATGATCTGGCTCAATCTGTCAGGAAAAAAAAAATCACAGGATGACTGACTTTAGAATGGCCTTTCACTACAGGGTTCCCTTAGGAGTGGGCTCTTTTGAGCACATCCCAAGCCGGATGCAGTTGAACTGTGGATTCTTTGTGTGTGGGGGGGCAGGAAGCAGAAAATCTCTCACTGCACAGTGTATGGTACCCACCGACCTCCAGACCTGCATGGCAGTTTCCCTGGGTGCTGCTGGGTGGGTGCTGTGAGCTCTGTCCTGCTGTCTCCGACTCCCTGACACAGTGTCACCTGCTGGAATGGCTGTGGTGTGCTGTCATATCTGTTTTTCATCCTTTCTCAGACAGGGATTAGAGGTGGTGGTCTTTGTTTGCCCGCAGCGTGAAGTCTATCACATCTGCACTCTTCTTTTTGTGGGCTACCTTCCACTGTGGGAGATCCCCAGTCTGTACACATGGGCACGGAGCTGATGGAGGCACTGTGGGAGGTCCCCAGTTTGTGCACATAGACATGGAGCTGATGGAGGCACTGTGGGAGATCCCCAGTCTGTGCACATGGGCACGGAGCTGATGGAGGCACTAATAGTGGCTTCCAGGGGGGGAAAAGCCCATAATATATAGCCACAGACCTACCCATTTGAAGGGCACGAATCAGTGGCTGGTGGGAGATTAATAAAGTCGTTGACATGGCATCATTTTTTAACTTCAGCAGAAGAAACCCTGAGCTAATGCAGTCTTTCCCTCCTTGTATAGTTGAGGGTGACCTTGGATTTCTCATCCTCCTCCTTCCTCTTCCCAAGACTTGGATTACAGGCACGTGCTGCCTTTCCCTTCTCAGACCTAAGTGTAATTTTGGAAGGTGGGGCTGTTGGCCCTGGGGTGATGCAGCGCCCTGAGGCTGGCTTACAGTAGTCTAGGGCTTCCCTGGCCTGCAGGGCTGAACTCTTCCACATTTGGGCAGGTTTCTCATGGCAATGATGCCACTTCTTGGTACCACTGTCCTGTGTTAATTACTTTTCTCATGGCCGGGATGTGATACGTGACAGAAAGAGCTCGGAGGAACTTGAAAGTCCACAGTCCATCACGGCAGGGAAGGGACAGCAAAGGGAGGCTACTTTCTCCCATCTCGGCTGATCAACTAACAGCCAGAAATGAAGACAGGCGCTGTTCCCAAGGCGCCCTACTAAAAAGAGAATCATTCATTTTCATGAGTAAGGGTATTTTGCCTACATGTATGCCTGTGCACAACATGCATGCCTGGTGCCCCCAGGAGGCTGCAGTTACAGACAGTTCTAAGCTGCCTTGTGGGTGCTGGGAATCAAACCCAGGTCCTCTGGAAGCAGAGCCAGTGCTCTTAACCACTGAGTCAACCCTCCAGCTCCCTCTACCTTTTAACCTTCTGTTCAGTCTGGGCCCTCAGCCTGTGGGATGGTGGCACCTACATTTAGGGTAGGCCGTCCTTCATCTCTTACGCCTCTTTGGAAGCACACTCACAGACACATCCAGAGCTGTGTCTCTTAGGTGACTCTAAGTCCCATCAAGTTGAAAATCAACACTGACCATCGCTGATACCCTAAAAGCTGATTGGCATACTAATAAGCTTGATTTGCGTGAACTGAAGAGTCAAACATATATACCAGGACACACATGAAAGATGAATAAATGTAACATGGATTAGCATGTTGTAGACCTTTGTAGTCAGGGAGCTAACATTCAAAAGACTGACAAGGGCTCAGCCAGGAATGTGCTTACGGTGCCAACACGAAGATCTGAGCAACCACATAAAAAGCTGGACATGGTGATCGACCCTGTAATCCATGCACGGGGGAGACAGAGACAGGAAAATGTCCTGGGTTTGCTGGCCAACTAGTCTAACTAAATTAGTGAGTTCTGGGGTCAATGGGAGACCCTGCCTCAAAAAATAAGGTAGAGATTGACTTGTGGCATCGACCTCTGACCTCTACACTTGCACACATGTGTGCATACACAAATACGCATGTGCACATGTAATCTTACACTCACATGTACACACTCAGATATTCCACAGACAGACACACAAACATACATACATACACAAACCACAAGATTGGCAAAAAAAAGGCTTTCTGCCAGCCAGGCAAGACGACTCCTTGCTGGTGATGGTGAAGTGGATGGACTTTACAGGATTATTGGTTTTGTTTTCACTTGGCCAGACGATTTACTAATTTTATTTGGGGAGAGGTAGGAAGGGAGTCATGCTCAAGTCTTGCTTTCTGGTGATTTCTATTGTAAAGATGAGAACCTGTCTCCATGGCTTAGGTATCAGGGACCACACTGCAGGTTTTTCCTTGGTGAGTTCTGGCATAGGGTATGGCGGATGGCAGTTTCAAGCCGGTTATCCCAGGATAATTCTGTCTTGCTTCCCTAAAAACAGCATCTCACTCTCTCCAGCATGCCCAGCTGTGCCAGAGATGCTGTGGTGGTTGGGGCGCAGTACCCCTCCCTTCCTGCCTAGCTCCGAGAAAGCATTTGAAAATTGGGTGCATTTTTGTGTTAATGGCTGAAATGATGCCCTGGGAATGTTGAACGTATTCTAGTGATTGCTTATTCTCCCACAGATGTGGGAGTCTATTACTGGAAAAAGAAATACATGTTTTTAATTTCCTTCATTACCCGTCTGATGGCTTTTTCTCTTGTCTGGACAGTTTGTTTAAAAAAGAAATTGGGCTGGGGTAATGATGAGAGACGTGCTGGGTGAGGTCAGTAGATTTTAATGATGCAGAGAAGAGCTGGAGAGGCAACACAAGAGAAATAGAATAACCCTGGTGGCAGCATCCACCTAACAGCTGCTTCTACACATACCATTTGGGGGCACAGGATGTAGGGAGGGACAGATTTTAAGATTATAGAGCCTAGCATGATCGCTCATGCCTGTAATTTCAGTCCGGGGCAGCCTAAGGCCATGGGGGATCAAATGAGTTTGAGGGTGGCCTGGATTGTGTAAGTACTTTTTTCAAAAAAGTCAAGAAAATGTTGGTGAGCTGGCTCAACAGGTAAAGACCCTTGTGCAAGACTGGCAGCCTGAACTGAACCTCCAGGATCTACATAAATGTAGAAGGAGAGAAGTGGCTTCTTAGCATTCTCTCGTGACCCCCACACCTCCAATGTGACATGCCTGCACCTCTACGCACATGTACAAGCAAACACGTAAGTAAATAAATAAATTAAATAAATGTAACCCTCAAAGATCCCAGAATCTATAAGTTCTTTAGAGCAATCGGAAGAAATAGAACTCTTTCAGCGTAACGCTTCCCACCCTTTGAATGCTTTCTGTAAGCTGCAGGGAGCGGGCAGTAGCCTGAATTCATACCTGCTCTTCTCTCCCTTCCTCCGAGTTACCGAGCACTTTCCTCTGTACAGAATTCCGGGCTAACCACAATCAAATGTGGCTTCATGAGGAGTCCTTAAGAGAATCTTGAGAAAATGAGTTTGAAATTGCCTTTAGTCAATGTT
This sequence comes from Ondatra zibethicus, assembly GCA_004026605.1. Lineage (NCBI taxonomy): Eukaryota > Metazoa > Chordata > Mammalia > Rodentia > Cricetidae > Ondatra > Ondatra zibethicus. The sequence goes on along the minus strand of PVIU01011429.1, from coordinate 29,331 downwards.
CTTGGGCTAGGCGTGACTCAGCGGAGCTGGGGTTCCTTGGAAAAATGCTTTGGGGTTAAGACAAGCTCCCATTTTTATCTGAGAGTGTATGTTCAGCAAAGACAATCCAAGAGCCCACAGACACTGCCACTGTGTGACCAGCGTGAACACAAGCTGACAAAATACAGAAGTCTCCGTGACATCTTAACTGTCAGCCCTAAAAATCACAAACCCACTCACACTTCTGAAAATGCACCTCTCTCTCTTCTTAACATATAGCGGATGTATTATTTTGATGGATACCTGTATTAGGACTATCAAATATTAGTATTATTTTTCCACTGATGTAATAAAAGACCCTGATGGCGGGGAGGGGGGGCGGAGAACGTTTTACTTTGGCTCCAGCCTGGAAGTCAGAAAGCTGGCTGACCCCATCTCATGAACAAAAGGAGACGGAGATGAGGAAGGAAGAGGGGTCAGGCCATCAGGCTATAGAATCTTAAATCCCCCAGGACTGCTCCACTCCCTAAAGTTTCTATAACTTCCCCCAAACAGTGCTACCAACTAAGGATCAAGTGTTCAAACATATGAGCCTATGGGGGGCATTCATGGTTCCAGCCCCAACAGCATTCAAGCATATTTGCAGTCCTGTGAACTAACTTTCTGGTGTCTCTCTCTGAGTTGGTATGTTTGGGTTCTTGCCAACAGTAACTACAAAGGTCTCTAGGTCTACCAAGTGGATGCCAGACTCTGGCACCTGGCCCTGAGGTAGGTGGCACCAAGGTGCCTGTTCTGCATTGTGGCTCTGTGGTCACATCAGAACTTGTGGCTTCAGCCGGGCTGTGGTGGCGCACGCCTTTAATCCCAGTACTGGGGAGCAGAGGCAGGCGGATCTCTGTGAGGCCAGCCTGGTCTACAAGAGCTGGTCCCAGGACAGGCTCCACAGCTACAGAGAAACCCTGTCTCAAAAAACAAAACAAAATAACAACAACAACAACAAAAAAACCATATGGCTTCATCTCAAGCTACACTCCCTCTGACGTTCTACCCTTTGATGTACAACATTCTTTTTCCTCTAGGAGTAGCATCTAGATTCTAAGGCTTCAAAAACTTCCTGTTAAAATGATGGCGGCGTGAGGTTCCTGACTGGTCCCAACCTTGGAGACACATGAGTGTCTCTGTCTCTCCCTTGTCAGACAGCCAGAGAGTTCTTTCCCTTCATGGGTGTGGCAACAGTCCAGTGTTGAAAAGAGTTACAGAAAACTGGTCTTGTCCCTCTTCCACCTCGTGAGACTAAGAGGTGAGAATCTCTTAGGGGCAAACTGGAGGTGGGATAAACACGCATAGGAAAAAGCCAGGCAAACCGCAAGGTGGCCAGATGAGGGTGCCCTGGCATTATTTCAGAGTGGCGCCCAGAGCCAGTCCTCTGCTCTGTTCTTATGGCCACACTGTGTGCTATGCAGAACTGCCTTCTCCTGTCAATGCTCTGTTCTCGTGGTCACACTGTGTGCTGTGCAGAACCGCCTTCTGTCAATGCTCTGTTCTCGTGGCCACACTGTGTGCTGTGCAGAACCGCCTTCTCTTGTCAATGCTCTTTTCTCGTGGTCACACTGTGTGCTGTGCAGACCCGCCTTCTCCTGTCAATGCTCTGTTCTCGTGGTCACACTGTGTGCTGTGCAGAACCGCCTTCTCCTGTCAGTGCTCTGTTCTCGTGGTCACACTGTGTGCTGTGCAGAACCGCCTTCTCCTGTCAATGCTCTGTTCTCGTGGTCACACTGTGTGCTGTGCAGAACCGCCTTCTCCTGTCAGTGCTCTGTTCTTGTGGTCACACTCTGTGCTGTGCAGAACTGCCTTCTCCTGTCAATGCTCTGTTCTCGTGGTCACACTGTGTGCTGTGCAGAACCGCCTTCTCCTGTCAGTGCTCTGTTCTCATGGTCACACTGTGTGCTGTGCAGAACCGCCTTCTCCTGTCAGTGTTGTTCAGTACTACAACATGTCTGCAAACTCTTTGTAAAGACAGAAGAAAGGATAAACCTATGGGCACTCAGCCCATCCCTGGAATTCCCTGCCTTACCTCACAAGTACTCCCCCTCTGTTGAAATTTGCCCCTAAGGTGAGTCAAGATCCCAGCAACAACAGAGACACTTTTTCTCAAAAAGCCTGCACACTGCTGGGCGTGGTGAGACCAACCTGGTCTACATAGTGAGTTCAAGGCCAGTCATGGCTACTTATGGAGGACCTGTTTAAAAATAATTAAATAAAAAGCCTGAACCTACGCTTGGGCATGTATTACCATCTTTCCCCTTAAAAAAACTTTCTATATATAATAAACTACAATTTTTTAAAAATGATTTAGTTTACATGCATTTGTGTTTTGCCTGCATGCATGTCTGTATAAGGGTGTCAGATCCCCTGGTACTGAACTACAGACAGTTGTAAGCTGCCGTCTGGGTGCTGGGAATTAAACCCGGGTCCTTGGGAAGAACATCCAGTGCTCTTTTTTTTAAAAAAATATTTATTTATTTATTATGTATACAATATTCTGTCTGTGTGTATGTCTGCAGGCCAGAAGAGGGCATCAGACCTCATTACAGATGGTTGTGAGCCACCATGTGGTTGCCTGGAATTGAACTCAGGACCTTTGGAAGAGCAGGCAATGCTCTTAACCACTGAGCCATCTCTTCAGCCCCTAAACTACAATTTTTAATTATTTTTATTAAGCTATATATTTTTCTTCCCTCCCTTCTTCTCTCCTCCCCTTCTACCCTCTCCATGCCCCCAATTTACTCAGGAGATCTTGTCTTTTTTCTACTTCCCATGTAGATTAGATCTATGTAAGTCTCTCTTAGGGTCCTTATTGTTGTCTAGGTTCTCTGGGATTGTGATTTGTAGGCTGGTTTTCTTTGTTTTATGTCTAAAAACCACTTATGAGTGAGTACATATGATATTTGTCTTTCTGGGTCTGGGTTACCTCACTCAGTATGATGTTTTCTAGATCCATCCATTTGCCTGCAAATTTCAAGATGCCATTATTTTTTTCTGCTATGTAGTACTCCACTGTATAAATGTACCACATTTTCCTTATCCCTTCTTTGGTTGAGGGGCAATTAGGTTGTTTCCAGGTTCTGGCTATGACAAACAATGCTGCTATGAACATAGCTAAGCACATGTCCTTGTAGTTTGAATGAGCATCCTTTGGCTATATATCCAAAAATGATATTACTGGGTCTTGAAGAAGGTTGTTTCCTAATTTTCTGAGAAATTGCCACACTGACATCAAAGGGGTTGTACCAGCTTGCACTCACACCAGCAATGCAGAAGTGTTCCCTTTTCCCCACAACCTCTCCAGCATAAGTTGTCATCAGTGTTTTTGATCTTGGGCATTCTTCCAGGTGTAAGATGGAATCTCAGAGTTGTTTTGATTTGCATTTCTCTGATGACTAAAGATGATAAACTACAATTTTACTTAAAGAAAAAGTGTTGCTTCTGTTCAGAAAGATGTCTGAAGCAGACACAAACATCAAATCTGAGAGAAGGCAGACTTGAATGCACTGTGGTTTGAATGTAAAATGTCTTCCATAGGTACCATGTTTGAACACTTGACCTCCATCCAGCTAATTGTGTGCCTTAAAATGGGACCTTGAAGCGTTATTCTAATTATTTATCAATAAAAATTCAGGAGTCAGATGCTGGTGTAAGAGCCTGAAAGATCAGAGAAGCAGAGGAGTCACGAGTCCTTTCTGCCTGCTGTTATGCCCAAATCTGTGAAGTTCCCCAAAAGCCAACAAGGAAACTGAGTCCTGTATGTAAAAACAAAGAGCCTTTATTTTATGCAAGCTTGCAAACTCGGTCTCTTTGCATGACCAACATATTAGAATAAACAGAGAATCCCGAGGTCAGTTAGAGTTGGGTTTTTATAGTAGTAAAGGTGGGGGTGAGAGGTTTCTGAGGTTCAGGACCCCTGATTGGCTGACATTTGTCTAGGGGTGTCCTGGTGAGTGTGTGCTGGCAGGTGATCCTATCTACAGCAGTTGGAATGTTAGGCATTTCCTTTGGATGGTCTGTTCTTGGTTGGTGCTCAGGTAATCGCAGTTGATGGTCCTTCCTGCAACCAGGTGTTGCTTCAGGGTAAACTACTGAGACTCAGGCCTCCATTAAACTTACAGATGGTTGAGTCCTACTCTGGCAGGTGATAATGGTTGGCATGGCTGGTTCTCACACCTGCTCCATTCCTTCCTCTGAACAGAGCCAGACCCCTCTCTGCCCTGCCTTATTATTTCCTGTCCTCTCTGTCCTCAATCTTCCAAAACCTCTGAGGTTAATTTTGGTCAGCTAGTGGCTAACTCGGCCCTCTGACTCCAAGTAAGCTTTATTTGTCAGAACACGATCAAAATATCACACAACAGGACCTAGCTGGAAGAAGTGAATCACTGGGGCTGGGTCTTGAGGTTTCTCAGCCTAGATCCCCCCCCCCCCCCGCTTCCTGTCCTCCCTCTGCTTCCTGCCTACAGAGGCAATGTGACCAGCCACCACACGCTCCTGCCTCCAGGCTTCCGGCACCATGAACTGTATCCCTTTGAACTGTGAGTCAAAACAAGCCCACCCTTCCTCCAGCTGCCTCTTGTGAAGAATTTGACCACAATATTGAGAAAAGCAACTAACATGTGTGTGGGCGGTGTACACGTGGGTACACGAGAGTGCCACTCGTCATAGCAACTAGCAATTAAGTGAAATCTTGAGTCAGGCAGAAGAGGGATTAATCCAAAAGCTGAGTGTATTTTTTTCCATGAGAAAATATAAAATCCTGGGAGCTGCTGGTGTTGTGAGAGTAGTGGCTCGGCACAGTGTTTTATCCTGGGTGTTGCTCTGCACTTCAGTAAAACGCAGATGATTTTTACTTGTGCATGCATATGTATATGTGTGTGTTTCTGTGTGTGTACCTACAGAGGCCCGAAGAGGGTGTTTGATCCCCTGGAGCTGGAGTTATCGAACTCCTTTCATGGGTGCTGGGAACCGAACTCAAGTCTTCTGGAAGAGCAGTGCATGCCTTTAACCACTGAGCCATCTCTCCATCCCTGATGGTCATCTTTAATTGTCAGTGTGACACAACCTAGAACTGGGGAAGAGAGCCTCAGCGAGGAATTGTAACATTGGACTGGCCCGTGGATGTGTCTGTAGGGGATTAATTTAATAAGGCAGTTGAGGTTTACTAACTACCTGGCAACAGCCTCTTCCACGTGCACATCTATGCATGTGCTCATGCATGAACATGTATCCACATGTACACACAGTTCAAAATGTGTACTACTTATTGCTTTGTGAGCATGCAGAGTATCTGATGCCTTTTTTCTGTCATCTGTAGGCACCAGGCTCTCGTGAGATACCCAAACACACATTGCAGGCAAACCCCCTACACACAATTGTTTTAAAGTGGTTGAACAGAGGCATTAAAGAGTGTGTATGCACGTGGGAGCTGTTTAAGAAGTCTGGCAATGATGATGATGGTGGTGGTGGTGGTGGTGATGGTGGTGATGATGGTGATGATGATGGTGGTGGTGATGATGATGATGGTGGTAGTGATGATGATGAAGAGGAGGAGTTCTTGGATGTGTCCAACTTTCTGCAGATGATTGGTTTGGAAGAACCAAAGTCAGTGATGTGTCAAAGGCTACTGATTGGACTGGCACATGCCGCACAAACAGCTTCCCAGCCTTGCAGTCTTGAGAGGGAAAATACAACTTCTGGAAAGTTCCATCTCTTGCTCTCCCTACTCCTATGAGGAATGGGCTGGGTAGTCTGTCTTCTCTTGTGTCTTTGCTTCTGTCTCTGGGGCTGGCCAGGCTGGCACACTTTGATTGGAAAGCTGTGGGCAGAGTGTTCATGTCCAGCTCTGGGCTTCTGTGTACATGAATGGGGTTGTAACTCACTCAGCGCAGAGCTGGTCTCTTCTAAGAGCTGCCTGACCCAGAGAGCCTTGACCCCTGCTCTGTGGATCAAGTTTGCTTTAGCCAGCAAGATGCAGGTCTGTCTTCCACCCCCTCCCACTCAAGGTCACTGACTGCCATACATTGAGTGTATGCTTTTAAGTCACTCTCTCAATCCTGCTCCCAAGCTGGTCCTTGCCCTGCTGGAAGCAGATGGCTTGTGTATGTGTTGAAGCAGGGGAGAGGTGCCACTTTGCCTGTTATCAGTAGCTGCACCCCAGCACCCCCCCCAACTTGGAAAGTCCCACCTCCGTCAGATGTCTGTCCCTTGCTGTGGGAATACCTAGATGAAAGAGGCTTCTCTGGTGAGGTGGGTGAATGAAGGGCAGGATGGGGAAAATGGAACTAGAGGTTTGCAAATGCAGGAGGCAGGCTGCCTTGACCTGGTGTTAGGCAGCGGAAGGGAGGGTACCTGCCCACCAGTGTGAGATGGGTACAAAAAACAAACGTTATACAAACTTGGCACTGCCCACTCTTGCCTTCCTCTCTGCCTCCTCGGTACCCACAGGCCTTTATCAGGTGCCTCTGTTGGATGCATAGACTGGTATGTAGAAGGTGGCTCTATGTGTCACTAGGTCCTGGTAGGGTCTATGCAAGGTGGGAAGGGGAGGGGAGATCTGAGACAGGAGATGCAATAAGAACCAGACCTGGTATGGGGGCTGTGTTTGAAGGGTAAAGGGCCAAAGAAGAGGTATTTCCAACATTATGAGTGATTACTAACTGTGCTCTTCATCTCTCCAACCCATGCAGGGGTTGTGCAGGCTGCCCCCTTTGTGGCATGGCCTCGTGCCTCATAAAACCTGTTACTCCAATATTAGCCCCTCACAGTAATGAGTTTAGAGATAGACCTTGTTGGCAATTGTCAAGGGGGGCGGTGAGGGAGATATTGTTCATACAGAGATGCCTGGCACAGGGATTTGAATGAGATAGTCCATAGGCTCATATATTTGAATGCTTGGTCTTCAGTTCATGGAACTGTTTGGGAAGGATTAAGAGGTGTGGCTTTGTTGAAGGAAGTGTGCCACTGGGGGTAGGCTTCGGGGTTTCCAAAGTCCATGCCATTCCCAGCTGGTTCTCTCTACCTCATGTTTACCAATCAAGATGTGAGCCCGAGCACCATGCCTGCCTGCCACGACAGTCATGAGCTCTCACGCCCAAATGAAACACTTTCTTTCTTTTTTTTAAAGATTTATTTATTTATTCACTTGTTCATTTATTTATTTTTATTATGTATACAGGGTTCTGCCTGAATGACAGAAGAGGGCACCAGATCTCATTATAGGTGGTGTGAGCCACCATGTGGTTGCTGGGAATTGAACCTCTGGAAGAGCAGCCAGTGCTCTTAACCTCGGAGCCATCTCTCCAGCCCAAAACACTTTCTTTTATATGTTGCTGTGGCCATGATGTCCTATCACAGCAATGAAGAAGTCATTAAGACACCCGAGAAGACAGGCTTTTCTTGACCTTGCACTTGATACTATCCCTACGGAAGGTGTCAGACTGTAGCAGCCACCTCATCTCCAGGGAGAAGCCATGACCACACCGTGAGCCAAGCTGAGCAAGGGACAGGGGATAGGCAGAACCTCGGCTCTCCACACCGTAGGTGACTTGCCCCAGAGCAGTCCCCTCGGAGCTGATTGATACGCTGGGTAACAAATCCTTCTCCCCCTGGAACCGTTTGAGTCAGAGTTTTCGGCAGTCACGTCAAAACTTCCCGGTGTCTGCTCTAAAGACTGTGTGATGTGAGCTGTCACGGAAATACAGAGTGAACATATGTCAGAGATCTTTCTTAACCCATCAAATCATCAGGGCATGGGTGAGATGGAGAATAGTGTGAAGGAAAACCCAGAACCAAGCACACACAAAGGGAGATACAGGAGAAGCTGGGGCTGGGGCTGTAGCTCCCTGGCTGTGACGGTCTAACGTGCCCGAGGCCCTGGGCTGGATCCCCAGCACTTTATAAAACCGGGCACAGTGCCACAAAACTCAGGAAATAGAGGCAAAGTGATCAGATATTTAAAGGACATTCATAGTTGTATAGATTTGAGCCAGATTAGGTGAAATGAGACCCTGTCTCAAGAAATACATGAATAACTAAACAAATTACGAGGAGATCAAGCCTGTCTTTTTACATGGGAAGAGAGGAAGGGAACCATTGCCCTTCTACCTGGGAGGTTTCATTGGCTCCTCTGTGGACCAGGTCTATTTGTATTGATAGCAATGCATATGCTTTGCAAAACGTCTTGAATTAAATGGCAGGCATAGACTACACAGAATGAGAAGCTTTTGGACTAAACAATGTCTGAGTTTCTTCAGAAGATGTCAGAGTCATCATGTGGGTCTGTCTGTGATGGCTGATTTTGATTGTGAGTTTGATTAAGAAATATCTAGGCCACATCTTTGGGTTTCGTTGAGTTGGAGAGCTGGCTTCAGATACCACTGAGCCCACTAGAGAAATCCATGCTTATAGTTCTTGGTACCAGTTCTGGGGCGCTGGGAAGGCAAAGGCGGGTGACCAGCTCTGCAAGAAGAGGCCAAGGCAAGGGCATAGGAGGCAAGGGTACAGTGTGTGGTGCTGAAAGGATCCCGGGGCAGAGGGAGGAGGGAACCCAGCAGGTATTTAGGAATCGGAGCACCTGGATTTTTATAGCTGCTGTCAGAGGCATTTCAGAAGTTATCTTTTGTAAAGATGCTAAATGTCATGTGTGTGTGTGGTCACTCTTCTTGTTGCTGTGACAAAGATATCTGACAAAGCAACTCGAAGGAAGTCCTTGTTTTGGCTCACGGCTGGAGCCTGCAGTCACTCATGGCAGAGATGTCATGGAGGGAGGGACATGCACACATTGCAACTGCAGTCAGGAAGCAGACAGAGGAAGACTGGTGCTCAGCTCACCTCTTCCTTTGTAACCCAGGCTGGCCTTGAACTCCTCTCCTTCACTCCGTCCTGGCATCCTCGGCGTGCACCACTGCACCCGGCTCACTTTTTCCTTTGGATTTGGCTCAGGACCACCGTTCATGGGATGGTGCCATGCACATCCAGAGTGGGTCTGTCTTTCTGCCTCAGTTAAATCTTTCCGGAAACACCCTCCTAGACACATCCACAGCCACAGTGTGCTTCTGAGATGGTTCTAAACCTGTCAAGTTGACAATGGAGACTGACCATTGCAATGAGCTTGTTCTGTAATGGCTTAGGTGGGCACAGAAGACACTACATCCCCATGTTGAGTATTTAGGGTATATTAATGTGGATTTCCAAATAACCGACTGCACAGAACCAATAGGATATAAAGGAGCAAGTGGGTTGTAAGGATGGAGAAAAGTGAATGAGAAAGAGAGGGAGGGCAAGAGAGAGAACACACACACAGGCAGCTCTCAGGCCACCGTTTGGTACACAGCAGTGCGCCAGGATTGTGACCTGTCCTGAGGACAGTGTCATTCACTCTCTTATGCCACATCCTCAGGAAGGGATGCGCCTGTCTGGAAGATGCTGAGCAGGTTCCCATGGCAGGTGTGGTCTCTGACCCTTGCTTTCGGACCCCAGGAAATTGGTGTGTGTTCTTACTGCTTGTCCATGGGGTTTTGGATCAGCCTAGGGTCAGGCCATGGCCACAGGCTCTTCATGTATCCTTCATTGTTCTAGAATAGCCTGGAACAGCCTCCATCTCCCAGGAAGACCCTCTAATTCCCTTGCCTTGTCAGCATGTTTCTGCCTTTGAGGGCAGAAAACTTGTCGTGTCTAGTCTCTTGTGCCCAGACCACAAGCTTTCCTACACATGCTCTCCTCTTTTCCCTGGCTTCTTCAGGTTACAGAGATGCACTGGGCCCCACCTAGGCCTGTGTTAGATGGAATGTCACATACCTATCAGTGGAAATACAGAGACACAATTCTGCTATGATTATGGGCCACCTGCAAGGGAGGAAGCAAAGTGGTTTCAAGTAACGTGTGTACATACCTGTGAGTGTGTGTGTATGTTTGTGCTCATGTGGGCAAGTGTACAGATATGTGTGTGTATGCCGGAGGTCAGTCTTGGGGATCATTCCAGGTACCATGCACTTTGTTTTTCGAGACAGGATCTCTCACTGGCCTGGAGATTGTCAAGTAGGCTCTAGTGGGTGAGCCTCTGAGTTCTGCTTACCCTTGCCTTCCTGGTGTTGGGATTATAAGTACATGTCACTGATGTGGGGGTCCCCTCTTTATGCTGTGAATACCATTGGTGAATAAAGAAACTGCCTTGGCCTGTTGATAGGGCAGAACTTAGGTAGGCGGGGGAAAACTAAACTGAATGCTGGGAGAAAGGAGGCAGAGTCAGGGAGAAGCCATGTAGCCCCCACCTGAGGCAGACACCAGATGGAACTTTAGCCAGTATGCCACAGCCATGTGGTGATACACAGATTAATAGAGATGTGTTAGTTTAGGATATGAGTTAGCCAGAAATACACTTAAGCTATTGGCCAAACAGTATTACAAATAATATGGTTTCTGTGTGATTATTTTGGGGCTGAATAGTCGGGAAACAAACAAGCAACCTCCTTACAACATGTCACCATGCCTGGCTATTTTTTTAAACAGAGGTTTGAGGAATAAAGTACAACAACTCATGCTTCTAAGGTGTGCTAGTTAGTTTTATGTCAGCTTGACACAAGCCAGAGTCATCTGAGAGGAGGGGACCTCAACTGAGAAAATGTTTTTATAAGATCAAGCTGTAGGCAAACTTGTAGGACTTTTTTTTTTAATTAGGGATTGATTAATTAGAGATTGTTAAAATTGTACTGCTTCAAATTATGGGTGGTGCCATCTCTGGGCTGGTGGTCCTGGGTTCTATAAGAAAGCAGGCTGAGCAAGCCAGTAAGCAGCACCCCTCCGTGGCCTCTGCATTAGCTCCTGCCTCTAGGTTCCTGCCCTGTTTAAGTTACTGTCCTGACTTCCTTCGATGATAGACTATGGTGTGGAAATGTGAGCTAAGTAACACCTCCCAGTTGCATTTGGTCATGGTGTTTCATCACAACCATAGAAACCCCAAATTGGGACATAAGGTGAGTAAGCACTTCATCCACTGAGCATCTCTCTACCTTACACAAGATGGAGAGTTGGGTATGGTGGTCCATACGTCTGGTGTATCTCTTTGTTGGAGGTGGTATAGTAGCCAATGCAACAGGGACACGTGGCTCTGTGTGACTTCAGAGAATAGTGAGGGGTTCAGCTGTTTGCTCTGTCTGTTGTGCCCGTCCATAGGAAGCTGCAGGTGATGCTGAGCTGTGTCCCCCACCAATATTGATTGTCTAATGAGGTGACAGATTGCATCCGCCACAGCTGTCTTGTCAAAGAGGAAGCCGAGTCATTAAGTGTTAAAATTGTATTGCTTCACTGCCCCAAGCTGTGCTTGTTTCATGTAAATTGAATGACAATAAGAGGTCCCGTGGTGGCTTTATAAGTGGCCTGTCACCTCCCATGGTGAGGGAACTCTGTGGTCACCAAGACTCGCTGTACTTCAAACGTCCAAGATGACAAATGGACCATGCCTTCCTCCTTAATGACAGTCATCTATCTCTGCTGGTGGCAGAGGAGCAGGCTGGGGCTGTTCATCTGCCTGCTCAGCTGAAGGCAGCCCTGTCAGGGGAGCCAGGGGCTCAAAGTGGTTCCAGGGACCTCCTGAGGTCAGAAAGCAGATCCCAGTGGGGCGGCTTCTCCGAGTGTCCTCAACCTCCCCACCCCTAGATGTTTTCATTTCTGGTGGAATGATCAGTTGTTCCTTCTTGGGTAGCTTCCTAGGCTATGGGCTGTTGTCCTATTTAGGGATTAAAATAGAGACTGTAGGCTTGAGAGATGGCTTAGCTGATAAAGGTGCTTGTTGCCAAACCTAACAACCAGCATTTGATCAGTGCAACCCGTGTGGTGAAAAGAGAGTACTGACTCCCACATGTTGTCGCCTGCCATCCACATGCATGTTGTGGCATGTGTACATCGTACACATGCATACACATATGCACACACCAAACTAAAATGAAAATATAATGTAATTGTCGTGACATGTTGTCCTTAGGTAAGACACAGTTCTGGCCGTCTTGAAGTCAGAGGAGCTGTGATTGCCTGTGGAAGACCCCTGCAAGGGTCTGGCCCATTAATGGTCCCTGGTGGAAAGCATAGTGGAATGTCATCAGACCACCTGAGAGTCCAGTCACTTGCTCTCTCTGCCCCCAACCCTGTCTGCATCTATTTCTGCCTAGGCTGCCCATGGTTTTTCAGGGTAGCTAGAGTATATAGAAAGTAGAAGGTTATATAAAATGGGGGTGCTCCATTTCTGCAGCTTTAGGGATGTCTTCGTCCATGCTGGAGGGAAAGCTTTTGGTGATGTACCTGCTCGGGGTCACCCACTGTGGTGACCTGAATGAAAATGGCCACCATGGGCTCATAGGTATTGGCGCTATTAGGAGGTGTGGCCTTGTTGGAGTAGATGTGGTCTTGTTGGAGGATGTGTGTCACTAGGGGTAAACTTTGAGGTTACAGAAGCTCAAGCCAGGCCCAGTGTCACTAGCCCTTCCTGTTACCTACCATCTAGACATAGAACTCTCAGCTACTTCTTTAGTACCATGTCTGCCTGTGTGCCACCATGCTTCCTATCATGATGCGAATGGACTAAACCTCTGAACTGTGAGCCAGCCCCCAGTGAAATGTTTTCCTTTATAGGAGTTGCCATGGCCATGGTGTCTCTTCACAGCAACAGAGCAATGAGTAAGACACCCACACCCCCTATAAGGAAGCCTAACAAACCCATTCATCCATCAAGCTGGATTTGGGTAGAATAATTTTTGCTCATTATCAGTGTCTGGGGAAAAGACATGCAACAATAACATAATATTTATCCTTGTAATCTCATGAGTACCAGCTTCAGTGCCCTAAGGACATTCACAGTGGCACATAACTGTCCTACTGCCTGGGCCAGAGAGTTCTCCACCATTTCCAACATTAAGTCTACACGCATTCCACAGGAATCCCCCAATCTGGGAGCCTCCATTTCCCGTTCTGCCTCTATAGACTCCCCTGCTTTCACTACGGCATATCGTTGGAATTCCTTGGCATCTGCCAAGTATTTGTTTCATAAATAGTTGTAGTTCCAAGGTTCATCATAGATTAGGATTGTATTCTTTTTTTCCATCTGTGTGATATTTCATGCTGTGTACACTCCACCACAGTGGGTTTAGAGACACTAGACATCCACTGTTGGCTGTAACCGCAGAGCTGGTGGAAGCTGAAGTCTTTGGTACAGGAGCATTTCTGGGAAGGAGGTTTCATTGCTCTCATTCCACTTTGACCCTATCTTTGCCAGCCCAGGGAATGCTGAGAGACTCTCAGGGAAAGGCTCTGGACAACATAGGAAAGCAAGAGCAAACTGGCCTTATGTTGGAGAAATGCCAGGCAAAACACAACATGCCGATGCTGACAAGATTCGGCAAAGGCTGCTGTTACATACAGAAGAGCACCTAAGGCTGTTGCCATGGGGACAGTGGAGGCGACAAAGGCTCAGCTAATCAAGATCCCCAGTGACACGCAGGGCTGAGAATCGCCACTGAGTGCTTGCTTTCCTCTGTGAACTTCAACTTTGTGCTGAGTGACTTGTGGTGGCACTTGCCACTTCAGTTGGATTCATGCTGTCACTCAACATTGACCCTCAGAAGGACCCAAGATTCCTTGTCTTGACAAATGAGGAAACTGAGGCTCAGAAAGCAGTGCATGGATGTCCTTGCTCCCCTGGCTCCTAGGTTCTTCCACCTGCAAAACATTGCAGATACTCTAAATTGACAAGAACCTGAGTGAGTGTGGGAAGGGCCTTCTCAATGAGGGGACATAGTGAGATGGCAGTGTGTGTGTGTGTATGTGTGTGAGCGTGCATGCGCACACACACTCATGTGCAGGCATGTTCATGCATATAAAAACTGGAGGTCAATTTTAGGTATTACTCCTCAGACATTGGATTCAAGATCTCTCACTGGCCTAGGGCTCACATATTAGGCTAAACTTAGTTGGCAGTGAACCCCAGGGTCCTGTCTGCCTCTACCTCCCCTGTGCCAGGATTGAAAGCATGTGCCACCATGCCTGGCTTTTTTACGTGGGTTCTGGGGCTTGACCTCAGGTCCTCATGCCCATCTGATGAACACTTTATCAGCTGAGCTGTGTCTCCAGCCCAACTGCTATTGTGTTCTTAGACACCTCACTAATGTTACACCTATTAAAACTGTCTTCTGTCTGCATGTGGCTAAATTCAGAGGTGCTAAGCCAGAGGGGCATGGCCGTCCTGCCTATCTGTATTTCAGGCAGGGCTGTCTGAAGCCTTCAGGATGACATGGTATTCTTTGGTTGGGCCGTGGATGCTGAACATGAGTTGGGGACTCTTGAGAGGGTCCGTGGGCTGAATTTGTGAGTGGGGGAGGGGGAGACTAGGGGTCAGAGATAAAAGCAAGACCAAGGTCCCTGCCTGTCCCCAAAGCCCCAATACCCACTAATCAAGGAGACATCCTTTTGTGACCATATAGGTGGGTCTCTGGGTGGAGGATACAGAAGGGAGGGACCATTTGCCATATCTCCAGCAAAGGACTCAACTTGTGGGTCTCAGGAGCTGTGGACAGAGTGGCCACACTGTGGCTGTGGGCTGCAGACATCAGACTGGTAAGTACTCCCTATTCCTGTGAACTAAACCCTGCCCTTGGATGCTGGGTTGAGCCAGCAGAACCATCTCCCTGGCTACCAACACTCATCCACTCTTAGGAGCACTTGGGATTTTCATCTGCACTGCCCCTGGTGGAGGGGAGGGGAAAGAGTTGATCCTAATAGATCAGGCAGTGCAGTCATAAGCGTGAGCCCGTGCAAAGCCCAAGAAACACAGGGGACATGCCACATTGGTGTGTGGGTGACCAGCGCCTTTCCTACTCCACATCTGTGTTCTTCCTGCTTGAGGGAAGTGAGGGGGCGGGGTTGATCAGTGGAGTGGCACTTGGCACCAGCAGTAGCACAAAACCAGACTCCCCTGTCTCTGTCTTCTGTCACACTCATCCCCAAAACTACCTCCAGGCTTTTGGGGCAATACCAAAAACAAACAAACAAAAAAACCAAACCACACACACATACACACACACACACACACACAGAAAAAAAACAACCTTAATTTTTTCCCCTTCTGGACACAAACATGACTGTTCACTGATACACATTTTTACCATCAATTTCCAAACCTCAGATGTTGCTAGCTGGGTGTGCAGGCACTGGCTGGGTGTGCTGGCACTGGCCTTAATCCCAGCAATGTGGTTGGTAGCAGCTGTCAAGTGGGCCAGTTTCAACTGTACACACAGAGAAACACCTTGTGAAACCAGGGCCGGGGAGGATTGGGCAGTGGCTTGTTGGGACTCCTGGGTCCTGTATTAGTGACTTGTCTCTTATCCAGAACCTGAGTACGTGACAAAGGACAACTCAGAGAAGGGAGGGATTGTTTTGGCTTGCAGTTTCAGGGGATGCAACCTTACCTTAGCAGGGATTGGGGGGGGCAAGAGGAGCAGTAGGCGGTCACAGTGTACTCAGAAGGGGGCAGAGGCAAAGGGTGGGAAAAAAAATCCCAAGTCCCATACAGCAGCCAGCTTCCCTCCAGCAGCTCCACCTCCAAAACGTCACACAATTTTCTCAAACGGCACCACCAGCTGGGATCTGTTGCAAGGAGGGGCTCGGGCTGCGTTCTGGCGCAGGGCCCCTTGTGCCATCCGGCTAAAATAGGTTATAACTGTAATTCTTGCTTGATAAGTTTTGTTATGTAATTTTACTATGTTAAAGTTAAAGCCTTTCCTTTTTGTTTAAACAGAAAAAGGGGAAATGGTGTAGGAGGGTCTTCTATTTGTGTATGGCCCTCATTGGTTAAATAAAAAAACCTGCCATGGCCTTTTGGTAGGACAGCCCTTAGGTGGGCGGAGTAGATAAAACGAAATGCTGTGAGAGAGAAGGCAGACACAGACGCCATGCTTCTCCAACACAAGATGGACACTGGTTAGACTCATGCCGGTAAGCCACAACTCAAGTGGCGATACACATTAATGAAGATGGGCTAAAATAAGGGGCTGGAGATAATGGGCCAGGCAGTATTTAAATAAATACAGTTTCCGTGTAATTATTTCGGGTACACACCGGGAGCCGGATGACACAAGGGGCCCGGCGCCGGGAACGCAGCCCGAGCCCCACATTTACTACAGGGGACCAAGTGTTCAAACACATGAGGCTGTGAGGACATTTCACAGTTCAACTACAGCAGACCCCAGTCTCACACAGGCACGCTGATAACCAATACCAACACAGATCCCATGTCCAGAGCCCTGGGAGTATCTGCCCATTGTCTTTTGTGTTGGGTGCAGTCACCTGCGTGAATGGCTGCTGGCCCCACGGGAAGGACAAGACAGAGGGAAGAATCATGTTAATACTTGCCAATGCCATGGAATCCTTTCCTCTGATGACCTGGCCACCCCCTTAGTTGCTATTTATATTTTTTTCCTTCATTGCTGGGGATGAACCTGAGACTTGGCATGTGCTAGGAGCTATCTTACCACTGACCTACAGCCCATCCTCTTTTTCCTTTCATTGGGAGACATCATTTTAGTAAATTGCCTAAGCTGATCTCATTCTCTATATTCTCCACAGCCTCAAAAGTTAAAAATAACAGGCAGGTTGGGAAAGAAAGCGAAGACTAAATTTCTGGGCTGAGATTAAAGCGAGGCTTACAGAACATTTTATGTCCTTGTATACTCACGTTAGAAAAAAGAAAATGACTTGAAGTAATAGTCTAAGCCTTAGGAATTAGGAAAAGATCATAGTAAATCCAAGATGATAGATAGAAGGAGTAAAGACATCAGTACAAATCAATGCAAACAAGGATGGCAAATAGTGGCACATGACCAGTGGCGCCTAAAGTTGGAAGGATGGCTAATACTGATAAGCTTCTAGCCAAGCTCACCAAGATAAAAAAAAAAAACAGAGATGCACCACTTCATGTAGCTATTAGAGTTAATAAACTCACTTAGAAAATAAATACTCAATGTTCCCACCGAGGAAGAGCAA
This sequence comes from Ondatra zibethicus, assembly GCA_004026605.1. Lineage (NCBI taxonomy): Eukaryota > Metazoa > Chordata > Mammalia > Rodentia > Cricetidae > Ondatra > Ondatra zibethicus. The sequence goes on along the minus strand of PVIU01011429.1, from coordinate 12,282 downwards.
AGTACACGAAACGGTAAGTAGGTTACTCACCTTGGTTTAGACAATTCCATAAAGTACATATGTGGAAAAGCACTAAATACCAAAAGTGTTTTGTTTTTAATCCCTTAAAAATCTTTTAAAACATGCAGAATTCTAAAATCAGTAACGGAGACCAAAGGCAGAACTGCAGAACCTATAGGCATCCAGGGTTTCCAGTGACAGGTGTCTGTGGTGACTTTGACAACTTACATAAAATTGACCAATTCTTTGGATGACAAAGGTCTACCAAAAGATATTCAAGAGGCCAGAGAGATGACTCAGTGGTCAAGAACACTGACTACTCTTCTAAAGGACCTGGCTTTGATTTCTAGAGCTCACATGGTGCCTAGCAACATCTGTAACCCCAGCTTCAGGGGATCCAGTGCCCTCTTCTGACCTCATGGGCACTGCACACACATGGTACAAGACATATGTGCAGGCAAAACACCCAGGCACATAAAATAGACAAATTTAAAAAGTTATTCAAGAAGAAATAAGATACCTGCATATAAGTAGTTATAGTTGTTAAACTTATTTATAGTTAAAGGATGAGATGGTTTTATTGACAGATTCTAGCAAACATTGGCGGTGTCGTCAAGTCAGTTCTGTATTATCGCTTACAGACATGTGAGGAGGAAGGGCCATCCGCCACTTGTTTTATGTGGCCAGCTTTACCACGCACAGATGAAGTCATTAAATGAAGGTAACTGCAGATGAACATCCTCCATGGCCAACATACAAAACCATCAACAAGAGATTGGCAAACTGAAACCAGTGACGCAGTAACAGAATAATACAGGATGGTTGCATGAGACTTATGTCTGGAATGTAAAGCTGATTGAACATTTGCAATAAATTAGTGGAACTCACCATACTAATAGACTACAGGAGACAAGGCTGTAGGATGGTCACAAAAGGGGAGGGAGAAGAAGTTACAGGATTAAATCGGCGACGGTCTGAGTGCTCTTACATAAGTAAAAACATGTTTTTAGATAAGGGGTTCTAGAGAAGGATCTCACTATTCCACTCAATGGTGGAAGGCCAAGGGGCTCATGAGCCCCCGCCTCAGGCCATCAGGCTTGGCAGCTGCCATCTTTACCCTCTGAACCACTTCACCAGCTCTGGAAACATTTTTAACTTTATTTTTCCCTCTGCCAAATAATAACTTAAAAAATAGTTATTTTTGACAATTTCATATATATATAAATATATATATATAATGTGTTTTATTCATAGTCATCTCTCTAATCCCCCCTCTTCTCAACACCTCCTCCCATTTCCCATGTCTTTTCTTTAATGACCCACTGAGTTGAGTGGTGACTGCCTGCATACATATGCATAGGGCCTAGTTATTGGAGTTTGGGTAAGTTAGCACTTGAAGAAAAATGACTCTGGCAGCAACCAGCAGCCAATGACTCCTCACAGGAGGGGGTGCCTCATGAGCTACTCCCTGTCTACTGGAGCTTTGACCCCCTTGGTCTTGTGCAGGAAGAGAGTTCAGAGTGCCATGGCCATGTGGTGTCCAGAAGACAGTTTTCCCAAGCACCTCCCCACCCCATCTTCAGGAGACAGCTTTCCCAAGCACCCCCTCCATATTCCATGATATTCCTTGAGTTCCAAGGGACCATTGGGTCTTTTTCAGAGGTCGATTCTATTTATCTGTGCCCTCTGAATATGTCATAATCCTATTTCTCTGTCTGTCTTGTGATGATTTTGGTTACAGATTGGGTATTTGAGTCTTACAGTGGGTGACAATTCTAGAGATCATACTCTCTCCTTCCTAGGAACTTAAAAATCAAAAACAAATCTGGATGGTGGTGGCACATGCCTTTAATCCCAGCACTTGGGAGGCAGAGGCAGATGAATTTCTGAATTGGAGGTCAGTTTGGTCTACAAAGAGAGTTCCAGGACAGCCAGGGCTACATATAGAGAAACCCTGTCTTGAAAAACCAACCAATCAATAATAAAAAGTAAAACAAAGTGTACATGTGTGTACATATATGTGGGTTTGTACATGTAAGAACTCGTGCCCTCAGAGGTCAGAGATAACAAATCCCTGGAGCTGGAGTGACAGGTGATTGTGAGCCACTATGTGGGTACTGGGAACCGAATTTGGGTCCCCTCCAAAGAGCCATCAGTGCCCTTAGCTGCTGAGCCACCTACCCTTCCAGCCCCAGATGGTTACTTTTGCTCTTCTGTCTCGATGCTAAGGATCAGGTCCTTCTCTTCAAAGGACCCGGTCCCCCTGTCTGCCCTGGCTCCTGCAGGCCCTGCCTACACCTGCATGGTATACAGGTGGCTGCTTAGAGCTGAGAACTGAGCTTGATTATCATTAACCAAGCTTACCTTCCAAGTCTTCCCCTAAAAGCTCAGCTTTGTGGGACAGACTCTGCTGGAGCGATGGCTGTGCAGGTGGGGGACAGACGCCCATGCCTCCCACTCAGCTGGCCTCTCAGTTTGTTTTTTTCTTTAACACCATTATAATCTACTGGCTCAAACCTGTCTGATGAACTTTAAACCTTTGAAATTAGGAATCACGTCGATGCTCAAGCTCATCATTGGCCAATAAGCATCTCTTTAGGCTCACTTTATGGCTCTCCCCCCACCCCCAGTTTCCCTGATAACTTCCTGGCCTCTGGCATGGAGGGATGCTCCAGGCTTCCTTTCACTTCCTGCCTGGAAATCATTCTCTGAGAGGCCCTGACTCACTTGGATAGGAATTAGTACTTAGGACCCCAATTTTGTGCTGGGGTACTTATTAGTTCAAGATGAGTCATTGTTTTCAGGGGTGTTCAGCGGGGAGAGCTAGCAAATTACAGACCCGCACAGTTTTTGTTAAGCTTGTGGGTCGTGCACCTGCCCCTCCTCAGCCTATTCTGAAGAACTCATTTTGCTGACTCCACCTTAATCATGCACACCCCTTATCCTGCAAACCCCACACAGTGGCTCCGTAATAGTTCTGTGGACAGTACTTACTGCCAAGAGTATGAAAAGCAAAAGAAGGTTTAGACTTTTTTTTTTCCACAGGGGGCAGCTAGCTCCTTTGTTCAAAGGTTCCACTCTTCTAGGTGGGTGGCTAAGACGAAGGACTGCTCTTTAAAACCAGGTGGATTACTGCCTGGCCTCAAGAGAGGCCACACCCCGGGCAACAGTGAGATTTGTGGGTTTCGGTTCTGCTTTCTATTTGAGAGAAATGCTTTTTGAAGTCTCATGTTACTTTAAAATATGCAAAATATTTATACAGAACCATGAAACAGGTGAATTCAAGGACTCCTAACTTTTAACCTTGTTCTTGCCCTCCTTACAGTTCTCCTGTAAGTAATAGTTAATACTTATTACTTATTTATAGTTATTACTTATCCTTAAATTTGAATAAAAATAAGTATAGGGGGCTGGAGAGTTATGAGTGCTTGCTGTTGAATCATGGAGACTGGAGTTTGGATACCAGCACTTATACCGGGTGGCTCACAAACATCTGTAAGTCGTGCTCCAAGGGATCTGGCCTGGGCCTACACACACACACACACGCACGCACGCACTCACGCACGCACGCACACGCGCAAGCATATCCATACACACAGATTCATAGATACAGGCACACATATGCATGATTAAATAAATACACACCCATGTTCCTCTCTAAATCCTCATTTTGCTTATTAACAACAGATGCTGCAGTTGCCACCATGTAGAGAGCAGAGATCAGGCTGTTGCACGTCACAGCCGGGCAGCAGTCTGTGGGATATCTGTTGAGTGCCACCCATTTAGTCCGACCAGTGTTGGGTCTCTTCCAGTCTCCTGCTATGACAGTGCAATGATGATCATGTTGGGTGTCTATCTTGCCTTTGAGAGAGAACCCATCCCTCAAATTTATTTATTTGTCTATGTGTATGTTTATTTACTTTAAACAGGATCTCAAGAAACCCAGGCTGGCTTTGAACTTTCTATGTCAATGAGGCTAACTTTGAACTCCTGTTCCTCCTACCTCCCCATCCAGGGTACTAGGATCATAGGCCTGAGCCAGCACGCCTGGCTGATTTTTTTTTATTTTTTCATGTGTAAAAGCTTTTACTTTTTTATGCGCTTGAATTACTTTCATTCATTGTCTTTGTTGCTTCTGAACTTTGAGCTATTACATTTTGTTGCTTGCACAGTGGTTTGATGAGAAATGTTGACCCTAGGCTCAGACATTTGAACACGTGGTCCCAAGTTTTGGTGAGGCTGCTTGGGGAGGTTTAGGCAGTGCAGCCTTGCTGGAGGAAGTACATTGCTGGGGGCCAGGCTTTAAGAGTTTAAATCTCTCATCACTCCCAGTTCGCTTTTCTCTGGTTCGTGTTTGTGAGTGAAGGCGTGATCTCTCACCTTCCTTTTCCTGGTGCCATGCCCAGCCATGCCCAGCCATGCCCAGCCATGCCCAGCGATTGCAGCCACCCTTCCTCACCATGGTGGACTCGGATCCCTCTGGAGCTAGAAACCAAAATAAACTCTTTCTTCCACAAGTTGCCCTGGCCATGGTTTAAAATAACATCACAGTTGGCTTTTTGTGATTTGCTTCTGGACAGGCTCTCACTAGGTAGCCCAGACTAGCCTTGGTTCCGTAGGGCTCAGCCTTGGCCTGGGAAGTGCTGGGATGATGGCATGTACACCCCACACGGCTGAATGTGAGGCATTGTTAAGAAAGCTAGTTCTAGAGCACATGAAGGTTTTTGTGTTCTGTGTTTGTATATTTAACCACTTAGTATATATTCTGGAGTAATAGACCCAGTCTTGACTTGTATTTGTCTAATGTTTATGCATGTACACTCATTTTACTTATTAAAAAGCTGATCTCGAGGCTGGAGAGATGGCTCAGTGGTTAAGAACACTGGCTGCTCTTGCAGAGGACCTGACTTCTAATCCCAGCATCCACATGGCCACTTACACCCGTCTGGAACTTGTTCCAGGAATCTGACATTGTCTTTTGGCCTCTGTAGGAACCAAGCATGCATACATACCGGCAAATACTCATAAACATAAAAATAAATCTTTTTTTTAAAGCTAATCGTCTGTGTTTGGCAGTGTCTGAGGAAGTGGAAGAGGGGAAGTTAGGGATGGATACTATCAAGATTCATATGTGAAATGGCCAAAGGAAAACAAAAGGACATTATTCTCTGACCTCTTCTGTTTCACTGCTGTGCTTCTAGTACTATGAGTTCATATACTAACAATGCTAACAACATTCCAGGAGGAGATGGGACCAGATTCCTGAACTCTGTCACAGTGTTTCCCTCTAGCCTGTGGAGAATTAGCATCTCATCAGGGTGGAGGAGCACATGGACATAATACTATCCATTCAGATTTTCTTCTTCTCTCTCTGGAGTATTTTCCAGAGGTTTCTTTTCCCCCTTAGGATTTGAACACTGTAGCTGTCACAGACCTCAGCTGCTCAGATCGCCCTTCAAGAAGAGTCTGTCAGCTGAGGAAGATGGCTCAGCCAGTAAAGTGTCTGTAGCCGTCACACAGCCACGAGAGCCCGAGCCTGGCTCCCCTGCACCCATGTGATGGGCGGATATCACGAGGTGTATCTGTAACCCTGGTGGTGGCGGTGGCGGTGGAGACGGGCTCTCCAGAGCTTGAGTCTGAACTGGCCTTGGCTATATAGTGAGCTAGCCTTGGCTATGCAGTGTAGTGAGCTCTTGTGTAAAAACCAGCCAACCAAAACAAAACAAAGGAAGAAGGTGCTGGCATCAAAGCAGCAGAGTTAGCCATGGATGCATGCATGCGCATTCATGCACAGCGTGAGTGTGAGGTCAGAGGATAGTTTGCAAGGGGAGGTTCTCTCTTTCTGTCATGTGGGCTTGGGGACTCGAACTTAGATTGTCAGGCTTGGCAGCAAGTGCCTTTATCCACCAAGTCATTTCCCTATAACACCCCCCCAATCTTTTTTCTTCTTAAAACGTTTTAAGTTAGTATATAAAATACTGGATTTCATTATGTCATTTTCGTACATATATGGCATTTATTCTGTTCTTATTTGCCTCCATAATCCACTTAATTTTAGCAAGGGATGGAGAGCTGTTTTGGGTGCCGAGCAGGCAGTGTGAAAAAGATTTGCAGGCTGGGGTGGGCTTGCCCCCCACCCCTCAAAGCCAGGCAGGACCCTGGGTCTCCTGAAGCATTAGCATTTGGGAGCCGATGAGACAAGGAGGAAGATGAGCGTGCTTCTGACTTCTTTCCACCAGAAACAGAGGCCATTTAGGGGGTGGATCATAGCAGTCCCCACAGCAGATTTCATTTCTAAAGTTGTCTTTGAACAGACGGTCTTCGTGTACCAGTTTTCTTGAAGAAACTACGGAAAACAAGCAGATGCATTTATATCTAAAGAATTAATGGTTAAAAAAAATCTTCAGGGACTGTTCTGAGGGCTGAACACTTGGTGGGGGATTTTTTTTTCCAAAGGGAAAACTTGCGTGTTCACTCCAAAGCTGTAAAAGCTTTTTATGACCCTGCATTAAGCAGCACGGCTGTTAATGGAGCAGGCGCGGGATTTTCCCCCTCTCTGATAATTGCCTATTATTACTAAGAAACATCTTTAGAAATGCCTTGGGCTCTCTCTGCCAGCCCCAATCCCGCGGCTGATGGGACACCTGAGCCTCTCTTGGCACAGTCATCGGCATTTTTAGGGACTGTGGCAAATGCACAGCCACTCAGCTGACCCGGGCACACTGAGCACTCTGAAGATGAGGAGGCTGGGTGCTTAGAAACCTCCCTCCAGCCGGCCTTGCAAGGGGCTCCCTGGGCTTACAGCCAGATGTCCTCAATTTAGCCTCAGGTTCACCATCAGTTTACTCTGTGTACTTGGGCTAATCACCTACCTTCTCATGTCCCACATTCTCATCTACTGGGAAAAAGCGTACATGCTCCTATCTCACAACACAGCCAGCAAGGTGGCAGACAGAGTCACATATAAGAGCCCTCAGCACAGAGCTTGGCATGTGGCGATTGTCTCCTGAATTGAAACCTGTGCCCATCTGGTTTGGGATAATGCCCCACCCCCTCTGCAGTGGTTCCCACTGCCTCAGCATCCAGAGCAACAGCAGCATGGAATTTTAGCCAACCCAAAGCCAATGCTCAGGATGTATACTCAATAACGATGGGCAGTCACGCCCTGTCCCCGCAGCACCGCAAGGAAGTGCTCCTGCATCTTATTAACGCGTATCTGATTGTCATTTGGAAAAGAGAAATATTTTGAAGTGCTGACTTTGAAACAGAACTTGTGTATGTAGCCAGGTGTGGTGGCACATGCCTGTAATTCCAGCACTTAGCAGGCAGAGAAATAGGATTGCAAGTTCAAAGCCAGCCTGAGCTACATGGCAGAGCCTCGGACAAAGAGCTGAGGGAAAAATGCTAATAATACAGCAGATATGTCAATCAGCAGCTGGATGGGGAGGCACCCCACTGTCTGTTGGAATTGCAGCTCTGCATGGGGAGTGTTTGTCTCAGGGAAATGTCTCCATGACTCACACTGAACCTTCTCAGGGATCCAAGTTCAGATGGAACATCACAGGACAGATGTCACCTCAGTGCTACCCCTGCCTTGCATGAGTGGGAGGTGCCACAAGCAAGCACACGACCATCTGCTTACATGCAGAAGGGTTCTCTAGCCAAACCCGCAGATTGCTAACCGATCCATGTCCCTTCTGCTTCAGCAGGTGGCCCTGGGTGGCCAGGTTCAGATTCAGGCTTCTCAGGGACTCTGGGGCTTTCTGTGGAAAGATGGCCATGCAGGTCCCTGCTTCTGCTGGAACCTAGGGGAGAGGTGACAACCGTATCCCAGCAGGTCCCTGCCAGTGGAACCTGGGCCCGCTTGATGCTCTCCTGACAAGATGAAGGACCTATACCTGCTGGGGAGAGCTCTCGCCATTGCCTCCTTAGACACATACCAGCATGTGTCCCTTTTAAAAGGTGGGGTTGGGAGCAGACCCTAGACCCTAGAGCACAGCACCTACACTGACTGAAGATACTAAGTGGCGACCTGAGGTGTGGTTCAGAAAGGGCCAAGGCCTGAGCAGGTCTCCTAGATACGTGGTCACCCCCTACCCCGACCCCAGCTGTAAGGAATGTGGTCTGGGACCCAGGGTAGCATGTAAAGGTAGTGTGGGCACTTGGAGAGAGCCCCCATGGCATGGGGTCCTCTCACAGGCTTTCTCACACAGGCCAAGGCAGTGGGGTGGAGGGTTATGAATTCTGCAGATAAGCATCTGTGTTTGGAGGAGGGCTTCAGGGAAAAGTGGAGTGGACCAGGGAGAGGGGAGTGGTGGTGCCGGGGTGACCATTGAGGATACAGGGGAAATGAACGCAGAAGACGAACAGCGTGGAGATAGGGAAGCACAGCTGGGCTTGTGGCCAGGTGTGGGGAGGATGAGAACTCAGGAAGCCAGAGATGCTATCTGTGCCTGCTTTGTTTTCCCATCAGGGATGGGAACTGGGAGCGTTTCCCACAGGTTAAAAGACACTGTCCCAGGAAGAGTGGCCAGCGTCCCTGGGTCAGGCACATGCTCATTCACATATAGAGTGTTGTTCCCTAGTGACATTTCACATGCAAAGTTCAGGAGACAGGATCCTATTCTGTGGCGCAGAGACAGAACACATCCATTCCCTGCAAATTAGAACTCTCACATTAAATTTATTTGTAGATTGCAAAGAAATCCAGCCTCAGTGGAATTCTGTTTTTAAGAGTTCCGTTGATTCGTTGTTTTTGTAGCACCAGGAACTTCTGTCAGGTTTTGCAAGCTGTGATGTTCCAGATAAATCAATTCAGGTTCTGCCCTGGGATATGAAGGACAAATAGCCCAGAAATCTTCCCCGTGCTCCTTTCAATTTATGTTATGTAACAAGTTCATCTGAGTGCCCATTGTGGGATGAATCAGAGCAGCAGAGCCCCCCGGGGGGCGGGAAGCACAAGGCAGGTTTTGAATATGACTTTTTCACCAAATGAAACAAAGTGGGATTTCATTGTGGTGTAATCAGCTGCTCAGGCCTTGCCTGATGTCATGGAAGCGGCCGACTGCCTTTGTGGCAACCGTGCTGTTTGCAGTCAGGCCCCTGTTTCTTGTGACAGAAAGTGAACCAGCATAGTGGGTCAACCAGGTCAACCAGGATACCTAGGGTTGGGGAGACGGCTTGGTCGGTAAAGAACTTGCTTAGCACAAGGATCTGTGTTTGATCCCGAGAATCCATCTTTAAAAACTGGGCATGATGGTGCAGGCTCATAATCCCAGTACTGGGGAGGCAGAGACAGGAGGATCCTGGGGGCTCACAACCAGAACTCTGGATGAACTTGGGGTAAACTGTCTCAATAAAAAGAAAGAAAAAAACAGACGACAGCAACCACAGAAAACCCACCAAGGTGGAAACCACTGAGGGATCACAGCTGAGGCTGACTTTGTGTTTTTTACGTGCACACGGACATGCACACACGTGTACACTGTCCACACAATAAGAACATGCACACACACAAATAACAATAAATTTTAAAGGAGAGATTGCTTAGGAATAAGCCGATGGGCAGCTCCTTCATTCAAAGTCCTTGGATCCTTTCTCCTGGCTGATGCTGTCTAGAAGTCCACTCAGCATCTCCAGTGTGGTCGGAGGCTGCTCATTCGTTCCTGGCGTCCCAGACCCGGGAATAATCACACAGAAACTGTATCAATTAAATAATCACTGCTCTAGCTTCTTATTGGCTAGCTGTTACATCTTAAATTAACCTATATCTATTACTCTGTGTATCACCACGTGGTTGTGGCTTACTGGCAAGGTTTTGGAGCATCTATGTAAGTGGCTACATGACTTCTCATTGACTCCACCTTCTTTCTCCCAGCATTCAGTTTAGTTTTCCCATCTAGCTCTATTCTGCCAAGCCACTGGCTGAAATAGCTTTATTCATTAACCAATAAAAGCAACACACATACAGAAGGACCTCCCACATCTCCCCAGGGTTCAGGAATGGTCTTATTAAGTCACTCTGGCCTCATCCTCTTTGGCTGTGATGGGTTTATATTCTTGGCCAACAGCTTGGCCAAGAGAACTTTAGCCACATTGCAGTCATGAAGTGACTAGCCTACTGCCAGGTCCTAACTGCTGAGAGGACCAAAGAGAACAAGAGAAAGAATTAGGGTCTTGGAAGATGCTGGCGTGTCACCAGATTTGTGGGTCTTAGACCCACCTTATCCTTTTTATCTTAACATTTTTATTAAGCAGGGAGCACATTTTCCCTCCCTGAACTGACAGAGTTTTCCTTCATAGAGGGGCGTGGCATTCTCCAAGCCTTCCTCATCTCTTTTCTTGGATATTTACGCACATGGCAATATCACCAGGTTACAGAGAAACGAGGGCATCTGAGTGATCTCATTCTCTAGCCTGATGCATTTAGGCTTCATTCACACATGCGCTCTTCATAATAGAGTGGTCTGATAGTCAGAGCCCTGGGCTGAGAGTCCAACGATGGACCTTGTTATTCTGTGACACTGAGTGAGCTGGCGGAGGATGTGTGACTGTTTTTGGGCCTCATTCTTCCTATTTGCATCTGCTGAGGTTGGCCTGGCATGTTATCCTTGGCTCTTCTGTTGGTGGCCCCCGTACCCTTCGCTCTATCTTTGCCATCCTACATTGTATGATATCTGCACTGCTGCCCTCTGTCCCAGGGAGACAGTCTTTTTCTATTTTTGTGCTAATGGAAGGGGCTAGCCTACACCCTCTGGACCTGGGCTAGCCTTTCATTTTAATCTCTGTCATTTAGGAGCTTAAGATAGTGTTCACATGAGGAACTCTGCAGGGCTAAAAAGTGCATGGGTTCATAGGGCTACATCCATGAAGTCACCATGGAAACCACAGTGCAGGCAGAGTGGTGTCTGCATCCTATGTTGTTTGGGCATGTATTGTTGCAGTACCTTTGAGGTATACACATGTATGCTGGCTAGTTTTATGTCAACTATGAGTCTTAGGGTCATAGTGGCTTCTTACTGTGGGCTCACTGCTGTCCGAGAAACGTGGGCACCTAGGTGATTTGATCCATCTGTCTCGGTTTTCAGTAATCTCCCATCTTCCTACCTCAGGGCAGCTGTGTGGGACGTGGTCTTTCCCTGGCCCCCTCTCCTTCCAGTTTCCCCCATACCTCCATGTTTCAGAACTGAGACATCCAGCTACTTAAAAATATATTGGGAATTTACAACAAGCAGAGCTCCCAGCCAGGGCTTGTGAGGCCTCTGCACCAGCCCCACGCCATCATAGACCCACCTCCCTCAGAGTTCACCACAATTTGGCAGAGTCTGTCAGATCCTGTGGAGAAGGCCCTCGAGCAGGCAATGCTCTGGGAGCAGAACTGCAAGCCAGTGTGTGATAAGGACCCAGTCAATATGTTTTGAATAAGTGATTGGAGTGTTGGAGGGATTCTGCTGTAATCTAGCCAACCTCCGGGACATGGCTTGTCTTTCACAGGCCAATCAAGGCCTTGGGTGGGTACCATGGTGCTAGCAGAGACTTTGGTCTGAAACACCAAGGACTTTGTATCTTTTAAGCTCTCATTTCTTCTGTTTTCACTCAGTATTTATTCCGGAACAAAAGCTGTGTACAAATGTCGGAGCTTTGGAAAGGGTCTGTACATTCTCTGTGTGGGGGAGAGCCTGTGGTTGGCTTTGTCTTTGAGTGAGTGGAGATAGGCAGGTCTGCTATAGAATTCCTCACAGCAGGGACTTCTCTGTCACCCCAGGGCTCCTCTGCTGGAAAGGATGAGCAGAGCAAGATGTTGGTCACTTGCTTGAATGAGGTATCCAGAGCCTCTGGGAAGAAGCAGGTGACAAGAAACTGTGTTGGGGGAGGAGCAGGATTTTAACAAATTAATAAATATCAACAGATATGATGGTCAAAAGCTCTCTCTGGAGAGTCCACAGACTTTCTGTTTCACAGGAATGCATCATCTTTCTGTGACTCTGTCTTTTCCCTGTACTCACAGTGGGGAAGAGAAGAGTCCCCAGAAGGAGATGGCAGCATGGGGGGGGGCAACGCTGGAAACACAAGGAGATTCTGGGGAGTGACATTGAAAGAGGGAATCCTGGGATTGCTCAGCAGAGTGAGAGGTCTGGAAAATGCCCATCAGAGAGAGAGGGAGGGGGAAAAGGGGAAGAGGAGGGAGAGAGGAAAGAGAGGGGAGTGGAGGAGAGAGGTTGGGAACACAGAGAGAAGGGTCCTGGGGATATGCTGTTGGAATATGTGGGGCTATGCAGTTGG
>PVIU01011428.1:0-64856 GCA_004026605.1 Ondatra zibethicus | reverse complement strand
GAGGGAGGGAGGGAGGGAGGGAAGGAAGGAAGGAAGGAAAAGAAAATAAGAAAATGCAATTTTCAAAACCAGCCAGCTGGTATGTTGGTACACACCTTTACTTCCAGCACTCAGGAGGAAGAGGCAGGTAGATCTCTACAAATTCGGGGCCAGCCGGGTCTATATAGTGAGTTCCAGGACAGCCATAGCTACATAGTGAGACTTTGTCTCAAAACAAACAAACAAACAAACGCAGCCAACAGAAATAAACACCATGACCTACTTTCTCAATATGTGCAATGTTTTAAGAGTGAAACTCTAGAGAAACTAGAAGTCACTCAGTGTCACTTCACAGCTCCTCTGTAACTTGAGAAACTACATGGGCAAGGTGCAAAAAAGGCATTCCTCTGCCCCCCACTCTGCCCTCCTGAGATCTGCATCTACTGACCCAGGTTCATGCTTTAGAACAGAACTGGAGATGGGATTGAGCCCATAAAGGGAGACAGAAAAAAAGACAACACAAATAAACAGTTGGGAATGAGTGCAACAAATGCTTCTAGACAGCTGATGTTATCTAAAGCCCACCAACAGGGCCTTGCTTATTTGCTTCCTGGCTTGGAATGAGTCCCTTGATTCCTGAGGCCCCCAAGGTTGAAAATAGCCCAGCCACCTGCCAATGGCAGTGTATTTTTAGGTCTAGCAGGACTGGAAACCCATATCTGTATGCCTGGAACTTGAGCCAGGCTGCTTGGTGGGTCTTTCACCAACATTGGGTGGCTTGGTCTGGCTGCTAGATATGTTATCACGCTGGAGGAAAGAGCTACTAGAGCAGACTGGAACAGAGGAAGGAAGGTGTGTTTGTTTGGGGAGCACGTATGAGAGGTTTGAGCTGGTGGGCACATGGGAAAAGAATCTAGGCAAGTTTCGTAAATGGCAGGACCCCACAACAAACAGAAACCATAGCAGTAGACTGTTTCAAAAATGGTGTTGGGACTTGGAATGTAAATCACAACACTCACCTACTGCACAAGGGCCTCGGTTTGATCCTCAGCACTACAAAACAAACAACCCCAACACACACACACACACACACACACACACACACACACACTGTACTGACTAGGCCTAACAGCACAAGTCTATAATCCTAGCTCCTAGGGAAGCTGGGGAAAGAATATTGAGAATACTAAGATTTCCCCCGCCACAGGAGGAGTTCAAGTCCAGCCTTGGCAACTTTCCGAGACTGTTTCAAAGTGAGAAGAGGAATGGGTATATCTCCCAATGACAGGTTCTTTTGTGTATCAAGCATAAGGCCCTGGGTTCGACTCCCAAAACCACAGAAAATTTTCTAACGTGACAAAGTAGATTGGGAAAGTCCATGACAGAGATACTGTCTCAAAAGAAACCAAACAAGAGGCTGAGGGTCCAGCATAACGTTAGAGCACTTGTTTGGAATATATGAAACCTAGATTCAATCCCCAGTAATTAAAAACAGCTAGACAAATCATCTCATGCTTATAATCCCAGCACTCTGGAGGGTGAGGCAAGAGGATTGTTGAAGGCCATTCTGGGCTATATAGTAAGTGCAGGCTATCCTACGTTACAGAGTGAAACTTTGTCAACAACAAGAAAACAGTGCTGAATGTGGTGGCACACAACTTGAATCCCAGCACTCAGGAGGCAGACGCAGGCACAACTGGATCTCTGTGAGTTCAAGATCAGCCTTGTCTACAAACAGAGTTCTAGGCTTGCCAGGGCTATATAGTGAAACCCTGTCTCAAAATATGCTTGAGCAAAAATGTCTTTATCTTTTGTTCTTGGTAGGCAGGCAATATCGTAGCCCAGTCCAATGCATTTGAAGTTATTCAACATTATGCTCTTGTCAAATTATATTAGAATAGGCCAAGGATTCTGCTCTCTTATTAAAAAAAAAACAAAAACAAAAACAAAAAAAACAGGGTCTCATGTAGCCCAAGTTGGCCTTGAATTTTCTATGCGGCCAAGAACTGAACTGCTGGCACTCCTGCCTCTATCTTCCAAGTATAGAAATTACAGGCATCTACCACCAAATCCCAGTCTTTCTCCTTTCATGCTACTGAATAATAATAATAATAATAATAATAATAATAATAATAATAATAATAATAAGAAGAAGAAGAAGAAGAAGAAGAAGAAGAAGAAGAAGAATATCTTTGTCTCACTCTTTCTTGATAATCTAAGCCCTTCTTTTAACCCAAAATGGCATCCCATGTATGTGGAACACATACATCCAGATAGAGATGAATAGATGAGATAGTAGGACAGGAGAACCCAGGCTAATAAGAAATCCAGAAAACATTCCTCTGAGCTAGCTTTGGTGGACTGAATCACCAGCACTTGGAATACTGAGGTAGGAGGACCGCATGTCAGCCCAAGACTGGCTAGGGTTACAAAGTGATAGCCTAGGCAAGACCTTGTCACAAAACGAAAAATAAATGGCCCGGGGTGAGAGCACACCTTTAATTCTAGCATGTGATATAGGCTGTGAGTTCAAGTTCGGGGAGAGTTATATAGTGAAAACCTGTCTCAAAACAAAGAAGCAGGAATGGGAATTTAGCTCATATCATGTCTCAGGCTCTTGGTGCTCAATCATTGTCTTTGTTAGGGTCCTATTGCTGTGAAGAGACACCATGACCACAGAAACTCTTATAAAGGAAAACCATTTAATTGGAGTGGCTTACATTTTCAGAGGTTTAGTCCATTATCGTCATGGTGCCACATGGTAGTGTGCAGACAAACATGGTGCTGGAGACATAACTGACAGGCCTACATCTTGACTTGCAGAAATGGTCTGTCTCACTGGGTCTAGTTTGAACAAAGGACACCTCAAAACCCAACTCCAAAGTGACATACTTCCTCAAAAAAAAAAAAACAGCTAGAAAACTTCAAACTCTTTATCTTCATGTCTGATGTCAAAACGCTCTTCAGAGCTCCATCTCCTTTTGGCTTTGTTGATATAACACACTTCTTTCTCTTGGATTAGTTGCACTCTGTTAGCAGCTTTCCTTGGCAGGTATCCCCACAGCTCTGGCATCTCTACCATCTTGGGGTCTCCAAGGCAATCCAGGTTTCAACTTCACAGCTTCACACAATGGCTTCACTTGGTCTCCATTTAGGGACACCCCTGACACATCCCTGACACATGCCTGGACTCAGCAGCTTTCCTTAATTGTGGAGACCAATGTCATAACCCCTTTCTTCTACCCTTAAAGCCAGAACCAGGTGGCCAAAGCAACCAATTTCTGCTGCTTACTGGGGCTGGAACATGGCCCCTTCATTTATTTACATCTTCACTAACTTTCTGGTTTTGATGGTTTCCTTCATTATCCAAGCTTGACTCTCCTGAAACTGACTTGGTAGACCAGGCTGCCCTTGAACTCAGAGATCTTTCAATTACATCTTCACCAGCTTTCTGTTTTCCATGATTTCCTTCACTGCCTAAGCTTGGCTGTTCCGGAACTTGATCTCTAAACCAGGCTGGCTTCAAACTCAGAGATCCACCAGCCTCTGCCTCTGGCGTGCTGGGATTAAAGGAATGCACTGCCACACCTTGCTCTAAGTTTTTCTTTAATTCCTTTTCGTAAGTTGGAAATTTAACTGGTTGGGATCTTGCCCTGAAGTCACCATTCCCTTTAATCCATTTCTCAGTCTGCAGATGGAGATGAGGGTCCTACATCTTGACTTGCAGGCAACAGGAAGTGGTCTGCCTCACTGTGTGTAGCTTGACCATAGGAGACCTCAAAGCCCAACCCCACAGTAATACACTTCCTCTGACAAGACCACACCTCCTAATAGTGCCACTCCTTTTGGGGGGCATTTTCTCTCAAACCACCACAATCTTCAGTACCAAAAAACAAAAGATTCCCTGGAAAAAAACTATAGAACTAAAAGTCAGTGTGCATAAATGGTCATAGTTTTTTATGTGGTTTTGGTTTTATGAGACAGAGTCTTAAGAGTCCAGGCTTGCTTAGAATTCCTTGTGTAGGCCAGAATTATCTCACACCAACTATATTGTTGACCTCAAACTTTTAATTCTCCTGTTTCTGTCTCCTGAGTTCTTGCTTGGCAGGTGTGTGATACCCCACCTATCACAGAAGTCTTTTTAAAAGATGTTTTATGTGTACGGGTGTTTTGCCTGTCTGTAAGGCTGTAGTGCCTGCAGAGACTAAGGGAGGGCATCAGATCCTCTAGAATCTCAGGTTGTTAGTCACTGTGTACATGCTGCAAACTGAATGAACCCTGGTCCAAGGGCAGCAAGTTGTCTCAACTGCTGAGCCACCTCTTCAGCCCAATCAGTTTTATTTGTAATTGCTTCAAACCAAAATCAGCACAAATGTTCATCAAGTAGTAAATATATAACCTGTGGTGTAGCTATAGAATGAAATAGTTTCCAATCATTAAAGGGAGGATATTTGCTGGACTTGGTCGTGCACACCGTAATTCGAGCACTTTGGTGACTGAGGTGGGAAAATTGCAAGTTTAAACCCAGACTGGGTGACAAGAGGAGACTCCTGCTCAAAAAAGGAGAAGGGACCAACTATTATGCACACCGAAACCTAGATTAACCTGAAAGTAATCATGGTGAGTTAAAGAAGACGAGCACATCAAAAGCGTATTGCCATGTTTGTCTACAACTCTGGGAAATTCACAATGTTTCATAACTGCAGAAAGCATGTCATCAATGGATGGGTGAGAGGGAGGAGGAATGACAAAGGGCACCAGGAACCTTTTAGGGCTGATGGCTATTCACTCTCTTGATTGTTGTGGTTTCATAAATGTTGCATGCATCAAAATGCATCAATTGGAGCCTTAAACAAGTGCAATTTGTGGTATGTCAACTCCACTTTAAATAATAAGGTCATATTTTTTTTTCTCAATTTAATTTTAGATCTAAAGGGCAAAGAGGAGGAAATTGTGGTTATGGAGTTGGGGGAACATTTGATGGGATGCGAGGGAGAATGTTCCAAGCAGTGAGAACACTGTGCAAAGGTCCTGAGTAGGGAAGTACTAGGACATACTTCAGGAGTCCAGAAATGTCCTGTTGGGATTGAGTTGAGAGATCAAAGAGAATCATTGCAAGGAAATAAGACTGCAGAGAGCGGAAGAGCCTGCGATATGCAAGACCTACTAGTCACCTCTTCTTTTGGCAAATACCTGCTGAGTGCCCCCTGGACAGCACAGCTGTGCTAGGTGTTTGCGAGTGAAACTCTTTGGGAATTCTCTCTTTGACTTTCAGACTGGTATCTTCTTGTGCCAGGTATAGTAGCACAAGCCTGGCATTGCAGCATTCAGAGGGGTGGAAGCAGAAAGACCAGGAGTTCAAAGCCAGTCTGGGCTGTGTGAGATTCTGTCAAGAAAGCAAGGAAGGAAGGAAGGGAGGGAGAGAGGGAGGGAGGGAGGGAGGAAGGAAGGAAGGAAGGAAGGAAGGAAGGAAGGAAGGAAGGAAGGAAGGAAGGACAAAAGAAAGGACTAAATAAAGGAAGAAAGAAAACCTAGACATTCCTAGTCTCATGAAGCTTCCATTCTACAAAAGGCAATAAATGGCAGTCAAATTAAAGTATCTAGTGAGCCAAATGTGGTGGTACATACCTTCAATCCTAGCACTCAGGAGGCTGAGACAGAGGCATTTTCCTGAGTGTGAGGCAAGCCTGAGCTGCTAGACCTCATTTTCAAAACAACCAAGTGAAGGATGAGTTGTTCTTTGGAAAAATGCAAAGGCAGCATGGGGTCCTGGAAACGTGAGCTGTAGGACAAACGTGTGGGTGGAACAGATCAGGAACATCTCCAAAGTACGGAAGTATGTTCCTTATTCTAAGGGCAATGAGAATCTATCAAAGGAGTTTAAACAGAGCTGTGCTGTGTTGGAGCCAGATGTGGTTTGAACAAAGTTGTGCTGTATTGGAACCAGATGTGGTAGTACAGTCTTGTATTTTCAGCACTCAGGATACTGAAGTACAAGAATTGTGGCTGAGCTACAAAATGGTGACTCACAACTGCCTATAATTCTAGCTTCGGGAGAATCCAATGTCCTCTTCTGGCGTGTGTGTGTGTGTGTGTGTGTGTGTGTGTGTGTGTGTGTGTGTGTGTGTGTGTGTGTGAAAAGTTGTGACATAATTTTCTTTTGAAAAAGATTGCACAGGGCTGTGGAATGTTGCTCTGTCATAGAGAGTAAGACTCTGGGTTGATCTCTAGTGATTAAAAAATACAGGCGATCTTTAGTGGTCTGGAGAAATGGTTTAGTTAGTAAATTGTCTGCCATGTAACCATGAGGATCTGAGTTCAGATCCCCTCTGCCCACGTGAAAATGTGTTAGGTGGTGTGTGTTTGTAAATCCAGAAATGGGGGAAGGTAGTCCTGGGGCTTGTTGACTAACTGGTCTAGCCGGTCGGTGGGCTCTAGGTTCGGTAAGATAAACTGTCTCAATAAAAATAGGGTGGCCAGCAACAGAGGCAGACATCTGACATCTCTAGCTTCCATACATATATCCACATGTATACTTATGCCACATTACCCCACCACATACACACACACACACACACACACACACACACAACAGAAACAGAGAGAGAGAGAGAGAGAGAGAGAGAGAGAGAGAGATCTTCAGACTACTATGAAAAATAAAATCATACGTGGGAGAAGCTGAGAGGACGGTATAACAATAGTCCAGAGGACGGTATAACAATAGTCCAGATGAAAAATAATCTTGCCTCTGAGAAGAGCAGCATTGGGCAACGAATTTAAGATGGGTGGAAGAAATAGATGACTAGGACTGGTGACTGATTGAATATAGAGTTTAGAGAAAATGGACCAGTAAAGCAGGACTCCTGGGGCACTGACTTGCATAACAAGATAGGCGGTGGCATCATTCCCTAGGATAAGGCACACTAAGGGAGGACCCGGTTTGTAAAGATCATGAGCTTGATTGGGGATGTGGTGATTGAAATGTGTTCATGATGCCCAAGTGGAGACGTCCAATGACCAGATGTGAGTCTGGAGGTCAGAAGAAATGGGTAGATTGGAGGAACAGATTTGGGAAACAGCACTTTATAGAAGCAATGAGAACGGATGAGGTCAACAGTGCCTGGAAAGACCATTTTGTTTCTCCACTGTGTTTGATCTCTAATTTTTATCCCCCAAGGTCTTGGGGTTTAGACTTAGAGCCTTGCCCAGGCTAAGCAAGTGCCTTGCATCCTCAGTCCTCTTTTTATTTTTATTTTGAGACCGGTTTCACTAAGTTGCCCAGCCTGACCTTGAAGTCACTCTCTAACACAGTCTGGTCTTCAGCTTGGGATCTTCTTGCCTCCACCTCTTGAGTAGGTGGAATTATAGGTGCTGGAATTACAGGTATGTGATGCCACATCTGGCAAGAAACAGGGTCTTAAACGCAGCCTCAAGGTACAGGCATTAGAATGCAAAGCACACTCAGGGATAGGAAAGAAGGAAAATACGCAACTGCTGAAGCTTTCTCTCTCCTAGGTTAGTCCTGATAGACACTAAGGAGCAGACTTGGGCCTGCCTCCAGATTTCAACTAAGGTTTCAAAAACAAACAAATAAAAGTCATGAAGCCAGAGGTGGCAGTGCTCGAACTTAATCCCAATACTCAGGAGACAGAGGCAGGCAGGTC
The DNA here is from genome assembly GCA_004026605.1 of Ondatra zibethicus. Taxonomy (NCBI): domain Eukaryota; kingdom Metazoa; phylum Chordata; class Mammalia; order Rodentia; family Cricetidae; genus Ondatra; species Ondatra zibethicus. Next base: position 57,213 of record PVIU01011428.1, on the reverse strand, counting down.
TTTGTGAGTTCCAGACCTACAGAGTGAGACCCTGTCTCAAAGAAAAAGGTCATGAAAGTATCATGTCCTGTGGGCCTGTGGCTGGCAGTGACAGGATGAGACAGATGAGGAAGAGCCGCTGGCTTTGGTAATTGTTAGATTACAGGGCACTTCAGTTAGTTCTGACATATCAAAGGAACCATTCCTAAAAGGAGTGTGCAGATCTAGGTTTTCTTCAGATGATCCTGGCAATGACCCTGGGGCTTGACCATGCTGGGCAAGTGCTCTACTGCTGAACCACGTGGTCCCTACCCAAATCCATACTTCCTTTTATTGTTTGAGGGTTTTCTTTGATCATTTTTAAAACAGTTCCTCATTGTACAGTACTGGTTGGTGAGGAAGTCACTATGTTGACCAGGCAGGCCTCAAAGTTCCAAAGGTTTTCCTGCCCTTGCTTCCCAAGTACTGAAATTGTAAGTGTGAACCAACATACCTAGCTAGATTTTTGTCCTTTGGTCTGGGACAGGTCTCATAGAGCCCAGGCTGACTTTGAACTTTGTATATAGCCAAGAATGAACTTGAAGTCTTAATCCTCCTGTCTCTCCCTGCTGAGTTCTGGAATTGCAGGTGTGCACTCCCATGCCTGCCTAGCCCTTCATACCTCTTAAGAGGTGGATATAGGGCTGGAGAGATGGCTCAGCATGTTTGGCATTTACTTATCTATTTTAGAATTTTACTTGGTTTTCAATTCATTACACTTATTTGTGTGTATTGTGAGGTGCACAAGACATGATGAGAGTGTGGAAATCAGAAGACAGCTTTTGGAAGTTGGTTTTCTCCTTCTGCTACATGGATCCTAGGAATCCAACTCAGGTTGTCAAGCCTGATGGAAGACATGTTTACCTGCTGCAAGGTTTCCTGGGCTGAACTTGAGCTTCCTCGGTTTCTCGAGTGGCATAAGGACACCATACCAGGCTCATCTCCATCATAGAAATAAGAAAACCAAGGCCACCATGAGCAAACTAAGGTCGCACACAGCTAGGATGCGGCAATAATGAAGTGGTAACCTAGAGCCGAATGCATCCTCTCCGAGCTCTTCATCAGCGCCCTGCAGTTCAGGCCCCCTGCCTCCTGCCAGGCACTTTTGGAAACAATACAACTGGATTATAGGGCCGGTTACTTTGAAGTATGAAATCACATGGACTGAAGTGGAGGTATAATTACACACAAGCTACATCTTAAGTGTGTGTTATTGAAGGATCTCCCTGCCTGGCTTACTCATCCCAGTCAGCAAAATCAGCTGTGTCTCTTCGAAGAAACATGCCAGCTGTGCTATGCCCTTGGCGCTTTCCTCTAAAGCACATCCGTTTGTTGTTATCCCCCTAGATATGTCTTCCAAGTTTGCTTACAGAGAAAATTGAGAAGCGGGTAAATGGGTGAATGGGATGTATCCTAGATCATGGATGTTTCCCTACTCCTTTCTCCCCCACCCCCGTGTGTGTGTGTGTGTTTACCCATGCGCACACACATGAGACACGTACTGGGATTAAAGGCATGGACAGTTTGATTTTTAAGAATATTTATTTGATTATTTTTAAGTTGGTGTGTGCATGGATGAGTGCATGAGCCATTAGAGACAGGACATGTTGGGTCCTCCTGGAGCTTGAGTTCCAGGCATTTGTGAGCTGCACAACATGAGTGCTGGGAACCTCGGTCGTTTGTAAAAAGCAGGATGCACTCTATGCACTGAGCCGCCTCTTCAGACTGCACAGTTTGAACTGGTACTGTCTTGGCATCTCCCTCATTTTAGGCTGTTCCTTTGTAAAGCCTCCATCACCTGAGACCTTGCTCTTCCCATTTACCATATTGACTTTCCTCCTATTTGACAGGCCATCAGGCTAACCAAAAATTTTCTATCTAGAAATGTAGATGACATTCAATAAAATCAATGTATCTTTAAGGCTCACATTTGTACTTAGCCTTTTGGGATGCAGTGTGGACAGCATATCAAAGGGTAACACTAAAATTTCATTATGCATCCGAGATGTAAAGCTGGGTGAGGTGGCTAACACCTGTAATCTTTGAACTTGGAAGTATGATACTGGGACTGTCAAATTCAAGGCCAGCTTGGAATTTCCCTGCCTGGAATCTCCCTGCCCTTCAAAAAAGGAAAATAGTAGAAAGTTATTTAGAATACAAAATGGGACCTCTACAACAACCACTGGCAAACTGAGGTAAAAGTGGTCTGGTATGGTGGTGTACACCTTTAATCCCAGAAGCAGGTGGATCTCTGTGCGTTTGTGACCAGCTTGGCTTGTATAGTGATTTCCAGGACATCCAGAGACACATAATGAGATCCTATCTCAAAAAAAAAATTGCAAAGATAGTTACCTAATATAGAAAATGCTGAGCGTGCCTGGATTTCTTGTAGAAAAATGGCAAAACTTAGGATTTGATGTGTAGCAGAACCAAAATGACATGTAGAAATGTTCAAGACTAGAGGGACACTGAAATACGGGGAAGTATAACCTGGAACCCATGTGTTGAGTATTGAGATAAGAGGAGATTTTGGAGTTGACCTAAGACAGTATCTGGATCACAGCATAATTATCATGGACTCCACTTGACTTTGTTTTTCTTTTGAGACAGGCTTTCCAAAGACCTTGAACTCATTCTGTAGCCCTAGCTGGCCTCAAACTTGAAGTGGTCCATATACTTCAACCTCCCAAGTTTGAGGATTTCAGATATGCCGTAACCATAACATGCCTACTTTATGCAGTACTGGTGGATTGAACCCAGGCTTTCATGCAAGCACTCTACCAAACTGAGCTACATTCCCAGCACCTCCCACCTTCTGATGCTGTGCAACAAAGTTAACCAGTTTCTGTAACCCTTGGACTTTCTTTAAATTCCTGGAATCTGTGTAATAGTATAATGGACTGAAGGTCTTCTAGTCGCTGTACAAACATACATTATCCCGTCAGCTCAGTTAAGCAATTGACCATAGTTTCCAGAGGTCATTATTCCTTGCTTTTCTGAAAGTCCATGTGCTTCACAGGCTTCATTCCACAGCCATTTTGTACAGTCAGCAAGAATTCCAAACTGGGCAAGATGGTGCTCACCTGCAATCCCAGCAGTTGAGACCCTGGAAGCAAGAGAATCAGAAGTTTAAGGCCATGGGTGACAGAGTCAGGATGATTGCCCATCAGTCTGAAGCCAGCCTGGGTTGCAGAGTAAAACCTGCCTTAAAAAGACAAAAACAATGGCTGGGTGTTGTGGTGTACATCTTTAATCCCAGAAGTCAGAGGCAGGTGGATCGCTGTAAATTCAAGACTAGCTTGCTCTACTAGCAAGTTCCAGGTCAGCCAGGACTACATAGTGAGATGCTATCTCAATAAATGAATTAATGAATGGATAAATAAATAAATAAAAAGTCTGGGGCTTGAGAGATGGATCACCAGCTAAGAATACTTGTTTTTTGTGCAGAGGACCAAAGTTTGATTCCCAGCACCCACGCTGTTGCTCACAACCACCCACAATTCCATCCCAAGGGATCCAGTGCCCTCTTCTGACCTGCATGGGAACCAAGCATGCACATGGTATGCATACATACACATATAATAAAATAAATAAGTCTAAAAAAAGTTGACAGATGAAAAAGAATTGCTCTCTCTTTTATCTCAGTCCTATGCCCAAGACATTCTTCTTGTCTTAGTCAACTTTATTTGGCAAGATAACTTGAAAAGCCTACATAAACAGTGTTGTAATTCAACAGATACAAACAGTACAAGTGCCCTTATTGCCACAACAGAAGATGAAAAACATCCTTGGCTTTTCCCACAGACTCTAAATAATTCACAGTTCAGGTCATAGGGCCCCCTTGCTATCTCTAACACTACCCGCAATTTCTGAAGAATGGGATGTGTTTCTATTCTTTAAAAAACAAAACAACATTTAAAAAGTCATATATACATAGTGTGAACATATAGCAGACAATTTAATAAGAATTTAAAAATAACTGATAATTGTTAATATGTATAAAGATGTGGAGTGACTATAAAATACAGGACAATTTCTCCTATGGTTTGATTCTGTAAGTTTGGGCAAAGAACCAGGCAGGAGATTCAGATGGTAATAGCCATGCTATGGGTAGATGTCCCACAAATGCTGGGTACATAACTCTCTCTCTCTCTCTCTCTCTCTCTCTCTCTCTCTCTCTCTCTCTCTCTCACACACACACACACACACACACACACACACGCACGCACGCACGCACACACAACATCATGAATAATGATTTGAACATGGTTTGTGCTTGACATCAAGCTAAGACATACAGGTTCAAATTTGTACTTTGGCTGCCCCTAATAAGTTCCTAGTCAAGCTGGTGAAGTCGACAATGAGCTGGCAATTTGAACAGTCAGCTCTGTGTAAGTCTGCCCATATACTATATAGGGCACAGTGAAAAGCACCAGCTCTAACAGGGTGGGTAAGACTAGGTATAGCCCTTTCCACATGAAAGACAAACAGGAAAATGATGACAGTATTTAAACACCATCAAAGAAGGCTGTGAGAACTCTGGAGAAATGATCTAACAACACTAGTTAGTCAGAGCCATTGTAGCCCTAAGAAAAGTATGGAATATCACCAATTAGTTTGAGGCAGTAAAGATCCTGTTTAATCATTTGACTTCCCTAGTGCGTTAGTTAGATTAGCTGCAATTCTTATTTCACCTGGAGCCAGGTTCTAGAACATTGGGAGCAAGGATAAGGAAGTGCAAGGGGATTTTATCCAGATTAGCTGTTGGCATAATTTGACTGCTTGCTTGCTTGGCTGGAGACTCCTTCCAATCTCTGTTTCATCTGTGTGTGTGTGTCTGCTTTATCTAAGGGCATTTTCAGAATGAATCCTAAATGAGCTTGTATTGATATGTGATTAACTGCTCATAGAAGAATCTCCCACACTTGCCTAAGGGTAAGATCTACCTGGTGTTATTCTGAATTGTATGGTCAACCTTATTTTTCTCTTAGTAATTTGCATTTTGTGGGTCTGATGTAGGGTCTGGAATCTGCTTTTTTAAATGTCATTCTTACCCTTAGGCAAATTTGGAAAGTCATGGTCTAACTGCACTGTCCCTAAAAATAGAACCACCATATAACCTAGATAGACCACTCTTGAATAAAGAAAATGTGCATATGCACAATGGAGGTTTATTCAGCAACCAAGAAAAAATAAGATTATAACTGTGAAAAAATAAGTGCACTTGGAGATTATTATATTAAGTGAAATAAGCCAGACTCAGAAAGATAAATATGGTACGGTTTCTCTCTTTTGCTGATCCTAGATTTAAAAGTGTGTGTGTGTGTGTGTGTGTGTGTGTGTGTGTGTGTGTGTGTGTGGTGAGAGAGGACAGAGAGGATCAGGTGCGTGTGTTATGAAATTAAGAAGTGGATCATGAGAGAAGAGGAAGAGATTTAATTGGGAAACAGGAAATGGAATACTTGACATGAAAGCAGTAGGGGAGACTGCTTATGAGGGCAAAGGGAACAAGCCACAGGAGGAGAGAGCTGAGGGAGAGGGATCAATTCGAACAAAGAATGATACATAGGAAGGAAAATGCCATAATTAAGCCCTTTATTTCAATGCTTACTTAAAAAACAAAATATAGACATTAAACAATGGTATTTTCCCCAAGGTTTGTAATAAAGCACTTTGATTCTTAAGCACATATGGCTAAGTTGTAGACCATTAAGAATTTTAATGGCAGAGTCGGAGAGATAGCTCAGTGGTTGGGAGCAATTGATGCTCTTCCACAGGACCTGGGTTATTTCTCAGCATCCATATAGTGGCTCACAACCACCTGTTACTCCAGTTACAGGGGATCTGAGCCCTCTTCTAACCTTTGCAGCATGTACACAGTGCACAAAACTTCACGCAGACACATACACACACATATATAAACATAAGTAAAAATAAATCTTTTTTTAAAAATTTAAAGATTAAAGAATTTTTAAAAAAGAATTTAAATAACAAAACAGATCTTATGTTTGGAAAGCATCATATAGTTTATGATATCATATACACTGTACATGTTACCATAATAGAACCTCCTACAAGCCTGTAGATCACATAGACTAAGGATCTGCATCTCTGTTTTGGGGTTATGAAAACCTTGCTGTTTTAGAACATAGTCTCCAAAACAAAACAGCTACTATCTTCAGCAGATCAATTGAACTTGTTATAAGAGACCATCACAACCATGTTTGTAGATTGTTGACATTCCCTCAAAGAAAAATGGGCTGGACTGGATCACTGGGCCTTCACCTGAGGTTCTAGTCAATCTACCCAGCCATTTGTGTGTGTGAATTTCTGCCTTAATTACTCTTGGCCTCAGTGATCTCTAGAAGAGCTAGAGTCCATAGGCTGGGGAAGGTTAACTAAGGGATGATCCCTTATGCAGCTGAGAAGAAGCCATTGTCCATGCTGACGTGGGATGCCCTTCTGTATGCTGTGAATATGTCTTATTACCATTGGTTAATAAAGAAGCTGATTTGGCCAATATCCAGGCAGAATAGAGCCAGGAGGGAAAACCAAACAGAGATACAGGGAGAAAAAAGGCAGAGGCGGGGAAATGCCAGCAGCTGTCTGTCAGGGAAGCAAGATGTGAGGTAACAAGCCACGAGCCTTGTGGTAAAATATAGAATAATAGAAATGGGTTCATTTAAGTGGTACGAATTAGTTATTAATAAGCCTGAGCTAATAGGCTGAACAGTTTGTAATTAATAGTATGCCTCTGAGTAGTTATTCGGGAAGTGGCGGGCAGGAGAGAAACACCATGCTGTATGAAAACTTTCCAAAGCGAACGGCTTTGGGGTCACCCACATACTTGTAGACAAGGCCTCAGTCATGCTCTATAACTAAGCCTCACACTCCTTGATGCCCCAGGCTGAGCTTTAGTGGAATCATACTTTGGTTTGTTATTGAGGCCCTATAAGGAGGAGGCAGACTTTGTTTACACCTCTCCAGAGAAGGAGTTTTCCCAGCATCTGCCATAATATCCTCTATAATACAATCAGAAAGCAACAGCACCTTAAATGATGGGAGAACAACGAAAAGTAAGGCGCCTATTGTTAGATCACAGAGGCTGCCCTTCTAATGGGGATCGGCCATGCTTTGCATCCTATAAGGTATATTCTCTAAAACTGCTAAGCATGTACCAGCCCCAGAGTAGTGTGGGCCACTAGGATTAGCTTCCTAAATTAGGGCATTGCATTCTATCTAGAACTTTGATTAATCTGCTACACTTAGAGGTCTCCACCCTCTAAACTCAAAGACCACTTACCTGCTGAAGTCTACAACTGTAAGGCTTTTGCTTTTTCCTGTGGGAGGCTGCTGGACGGTAACCATATTCCAGCTTCCCCTCTTTATTTTAATGGCCACTCTTGCAAAATACTTTTATGTCACAGGCAATGCACGAAGGGTTTGAGTTGGTATGGAGCCCAGGGATAGCCTGAGCCAATAGGAATCGAAAAGACTCCAAAAGCTAGCTAGTGTCTTGACACGGAAACTCAGCTGTTTCCTAGGGCACCATACACTTTTCTTCACTAGACTCACATGGGAGCTGCACCGGTTATGTCTTCCACAAACACATATTGTACCAAACCAGTCTGACCTGCAAGAGGAGTACAAGCCTTGGTCCTTTTGCAATGCTCTGCTGCCTAACCAGTTTGTGTTTGCAAAAGTGACACTCGGTCAGGTCAAGATGGAGAGACGGCCCTAGTGAAGAAAGGATGACTATCATACTAAGCCTTGCTTGGAATCCTTTCTGGGCCTACTTAGGGTTTCTGATGCAGTCAAGATGAAGTATTGCATTTAATTACATTGTATATATGTAGAAGGGGCATTGTGCTGGCAGCTGTGACCTGTTCTGAGGTGTTCCTGTCCTGGGCAGAGTGGAAAGGAAGATAGAAACATTACCATGTAACCAATGTCAGGAAGAATAACAAAATAGAATGAGCAGTGTTCTTTGGTGACAGAGTAGGACTCAGTGGTTTTTATGGAATAATCTGCTGGACTTGGTGGTGTGTGCTGTAATCCCAGCATGGCAGAGACAGGAGGATCACTGTAAGTTAGAACTATCTTGGTCTCCAAAGTGAGCGTCAGGCCAGGGCTACATAGTTGGCCATGTCTCAGACAAAGAAAACACTAAGTTCTTACGTTCTTATGGAAGCTTTGGAAAGGTTAGTTGGGAAAGTGACATTTCCCCTGGAACCTGAAAGATAGGTAAAAGACAGATAAGAGCATTACACATCAAATCTGTGAGTAAAGGTGTCACTTAGGCTCTAGCCTCTGATAGCTGGTGACTTGGGTAGGGCAACCAGGAAGAAGTCATTGGGTCTCATACTTGTTGGAAGAGGACCGGTGACCATTGTATCTTATTCTTCCTTTTTGAGTAAAATTTAGATTGTATTTTCAATTTATTTTTGAGACAGGCTCTCTCTATGTAGTCTTGGAACTCACTATGTAGACCAGGCTGGCCTCAAACTCACAGAGCTCCCCCTGCCTCAGCCTCCCAAGTGCTGGGATGATTAAAGGTCTGTGCCATCAGCCTAGCAAACTTTTCTTTAAACACAGGTGTTCTAGGTAAGCCCAGAAGTTATTGTCTCGACAAAACACCATGACCAAAGCAAGTTGGCAAGGAAAGGAGTTTTTTGGCTTGCACTCCATATCATAGTTCATCATCAAAGGAAGTCAGGACAGGAACTTAAATAGAGCAGAACCTGGAGGCAGGAGTTGATGCAGAGGCCATGGAGGGGTGCAGCTTACTGGATTGCTCCCCATGGCTGCTTGTTTGTTTGCTTACTTGTTTTGTTGTTTTTGTTTTTGTTTTTTTGAGACAGGGTTTCTCTGTGTAACAGCCCTAGCTGTCCTGGAACTAGCTCTGTAAACCAGGCTGGCTTCAAACTCACAGAGATTCCCTGCCTCTGCCTCCTGAATGCTGGGATTAAAGGTGTATACCACCACCTCCTTGCTCTCAGCCTGCTTCCTTATAGAACCCAGGACCACCGGCTAGGGCATTTTCTTAATTAGTGATTGATAGGTGAGGGCCCAGCCCATTGTGGGTGGTTCCATCCCTGTGCTGGTGGTCCTGGGTTCTATAAGGAAGCAGGCTGAGAGCAAGGAGGTGGTGGTATACACCTTTAATCCCAGCGCTTGGGAGGCAGAGGCAGGCAGATCTCTGTGAGTTCGAGACCAACCTGGTCTACAAGAGCTAGTTCCAGGACAGGCTCCAAAGCTACAGAGAAACCCTGTCTCGAAATACCAAAAAGAAAGAAAGAAAGAATGAAAGAAAGAAACTGCCCTAAAGGCTTGCCTGCCTTATGGAGGCATTTTCTTAATTGAGGTTCCCTCCTCTTAGATGACTTTAGCTTTTGTCAAGTTGACATAAAACTAACAAGCCCATTACCCCACCACACAGGGTCTTGCTATGCAGACTAGGTTGGTTTGGAATGCAATCCTTGAGATCTTTTTGACTTTGCCTCTTGAGTGCTGGGATTACAGCTGTGTTCCTCCATGCCTAACTGCAAAGTCTATCTCTGATTGGCTATGAGACAAGGTCTCACATGTAGCCCTGGCTGTCTGGGAACTTGCTATGTAGAACGATTTAGACAAAAGTAACAGTGGAAGGAATAAATCCAAATTGGGGGCTACCCTAGCAACATGAACAAATAGCCCTGGATCCTAAACAGTCTGCCGTACTGATGTTAGAGTGGAGATACAGGGCTGGTCATCAAGACATGTCTCAAAGGAAGAGTCACAAGCCTTAGGTACTCATTGAGTGTATTCTGGGTTGGGGAGAGGAGTGAACGAGACAGATGTCAATGGTCACCATCAAATGAGGGCAAGGAGATGGCTCTCTGAGAAAGTCCCTAATTGTTTCAGGGGTAAGAGGAAGAGGAGGAGCAGCCACAGGACAAAGAAGGAAGTAGTTTGAAGCACTGAGAAGGAAGAAAGCCCAGAAGCCAGGTGGCAACCCTGTAGCCCCGCCCCCATTAGACCCCGCCCCCGGATCCGCCTTCTCTCCCTCTTCTCACCCACCCTCCAGTTGCGGCTCATCCTTCTGGGCGGGGAGAGGTGGCAGTAGAGTCCTCCCGTATCCCAGCAGGCAGTGCAGTCTGGAGCCGCTGACAAAGGAGCAAGGAGCAGTCGCGGCTGCTTTGCGAGGAGCCACTGTTACTGAGGTGAGAGTCCCCCAGTGTCCCGTCACCCACTTCCTCTGACTTGGGGAGAAACATGGAACTTCCGTGGCCGAGCCCCCGCCTCCCCGTGTAGACAATGCCCAGGACCCGCAGCCAGAGCTTGGCTCCGTGACTGACAGCAGGGCTGCGCGGTGCCGGGCTGCGGTGGGTGGCTGGGACCAGGCAGCGGGTCCACCACTCTCTGACTGCTGGTGGCCCTTCGGCAGGGTCGGGCCAGCGGATGTGTAGCTGCCCCTGCCTGGGCGAAGGCAGCCTCTCAAGCCTCCCGCTGCCTGCCTGGCGGAGTTCAGTTGCCCTGGGGATGCGGCTCCAGGGACAACTCTTTGACGGACATTGCCTGGAGGGCTACGGGAGAGAAGTCGGTCGACTAGACTCTGTTCGGGGTGACACTGTCCTCGCCCTTCCTGCAGTTCAGCCAGTGCCCCCACCGAGCAACTGAGAGGAAATGGGGGGGAGGTGACTGGAGCCAGGCGTCCCGGGATGGCTTTGCCTGAAGGGACATGAAAGGAGGTGGAGAAACGGGGAGGGTTGTGGTGGAAGCAAACGTCTTCTTGGAATTATAGGGGGTACATGGCCTGTATCCTTACTGCTCCCTGGATCTCTGCACGGATCCTGATGGTTGCACCAGCTGCTCAGCTGTAAACAGGCTCACATGACCAGGTTCACATGGAGCCGGGCAGTGTGGGGATAGAGCTGTGAAGGCTGGGCCCCAAGCAGGTGGGGCTGATGTCTTGAGGAGGAAGGTTTTAGTCCCTCCCTAGACCTCAGCCTTTAAAGTTCTGTGGTTCCCCTTTGAGAAAAGTAACTGACATTTGTCTTTCTCCCGCTGAACTAGCATTGCTGTCCCATTGGAACTGAAGGAAATTTCACTTGGGAAAGCCACAGGACAAATATGAAGTGGAAAGGGTCCTACCTAGCATTTTGTCCTTTAAGGAAACGAAAAGAAAGTAATCCTGAAAAATTCAAGATCCTAAATTTTGCCTAATAGGCAGTCCTGTTCTTTTGGAACACATTTTGTTCCAAATGTTAATGGGAATTCCAGACAGAAGGAGAAAGTCTACTCTTTCGGGAAAGGCACACATGGGATTTAATACATTCTTAGTGATGAAAATCTTGTCCACACTTCCTGTAAGGATTGGGAAATTCCTTTGCCTATTAAATACTACATTCAGGAAATTGAGTAAGGGGTAGACACCCAGCTTTTCGATTACACATGTATTTGGTACAGATTGGTGATGAGTTTGGAAAACAGGAAACGCGACCAAAAGTGTCTTTAAAGTTGACAAGCTATACACTCAAACAGGATGTGGGAGTAAACTGGTTTCCGAAGGATATGTAGAACTCGCAAAGCAACACAGGATTTTTAACATGCCAGGGTACTTGAAATTTTAGAATTTTTCAAATCTGTGAGAAAAGGTTGTGATAGATTCCCTGTACATGTAGTATATAATCAAGTATAATTAACAGGCAGTATTTCAGTGTAGAGTAGTGATCCCTTTATAGGCAAAGACAGAAAATAGATACTTCACCTAGCTTCCTTAAATTGTTCATGTTTATTCTTCTCAAATATTATATATATATATTCTTTCACATGGAGGTCTTACATTCAGGTCCACTGTCTGAAAACATGAACAAGAAACTACAAAATGCCCCGCATTCCTTACTAAGCCAATAAAGAAATTACAAGCTGAGTGTGCTGGCGTAGGTCTTTAATCCCAGCACTTAGGTGGCAGAGGCAGGCAGGTGGTTGGAGGCCAGCCCAGCCTTCATAGAGAGTTCCAGGACAGCCAGGGCTACATATGAGATGTCTCAAAATACTGCTACTCCTCCCTTTTTTAATTTATTTATTCATTTATTTTTGGTTTTTCGAGACAGGGTTTCTCTATGTAGTCTTGGTTGTCCTGGAACTCACTTTGTAGACCAGGCTGGCTTTGAACTCAGACTGCCTCTGCCTCCCTCCCAAGTGCTGGGATTAAAGTTGTGCACCACCACTGCCCAACTCCCTTTCTTTTTTTTTTTTTAGTTTTATTGAGGTTTTTTTGTTTGTTTGTTTTTTGGTTTTTTTTTTTTTTACTGTTGTTTGTTTTTCTGAGACAGGATTTCTCTGTGTAGCCCCAGTTGTCCTGGAACTAGCTCTTGTAAACCAGGCTGGCCTTGAACTCAGAGTTCAAGTGCTGGGATTAAAGCTGTATGCCACCACTGCTGGGCTCCTTTTTGTTTTTAAAAAAGGTTTAAAATAAGCTGGGTAGTCTCCTGTGCTCAAGGCCATCCTGGTCTACAGGGGGGTTTAACATAGAAAATAGAGAAAATTTTAATCTCTCCTAAAAGCTAGCAATGAAGGCAACCAATTCTAAAGGCTGTCTTGTCCCCTTTAGCAGTCTGGAGTATATTTATTTACACTAAATATATTAAGTGATTTAGTCTTTAAGTCCTCGATTTCTTCATCTCTATTATAATGGGGCTTTTGTTTTAATTTCTGTGGACCTCTCTAGCTCTCAAGTTACCTAAAAGTGTACAGTTTGAGGTGGAGGGGTGGAGACAGTCTTGACTATGACCCCCCCATCTAGCCTGGAACTCAGTGTAACCCAGACCAGCTCCAAAGTCTAGACAGTCTGTCTGCCATAGGCTCCCAAATGTTGGGAGTACAGGTGTGAGCCGCCATGTCTGGCCAGTGTGCAGTTTTGGACAGGGAGCTATTTTTGAACAAATATGTTGGCCAAATAAGGCAAGATATTGGTAGCAACTAAAAAGCATGAAATAGCAAGAGGTATCCAGAATCATGATAAAAATAGGAATTGTATCCTGCAAGAGTCTTGAGGCAGATGGATCTCTGTGAGTTTGAGGCCAGCCCACCCTATAGTGTGAGTACCAGACCAGCCAGGTTACATAGTGAAACTCTGCCTCAAAAACCCAAAAGACTCTCAGGAGGTAAATTACTCGTATACGCTGACCTGTACCTGTCTTGCTCTTCCTCAGGTAATTGAAGATGGCCCCAGCTAAATCATGCTCCCAAATTAGAAATAACAGCTCTGCTTGGCTTTTTTGACCTTCAGGGTGAAGCCCAAAGTCTAGTTCTTTCACTCAGTTTAGTTCCCGCTTCCTGCTGAATTAGCTGGGTTCTGTGAGCTTAGTGGCCCAGTTAGGAAACCAGGAAGGGGTTAACTACTTCACTTTGATCAGCTGAACCAGTGCCTGGTGTTTAGCTTTCTTGGGTTCAAACTTTGTTTCTGTCAGCACGTTCTAATATTACCACTCTCAGAGATTAGTTCATACCAACTAAATTCACAGAAAATATGAATATGTTAAGTTGTCAACCCACTGGCTTGCAATGAGTTACAGGACAACCAAGTAGACCAGCAGGCTCATGTACAAACCAGGACAGCCTTTACTCTTGACTATAAAGAAAGACATAGAAAATGCTCTCAGCCTCCCTTTTCCTGAGGTCTAGAAACTGACAAATTCAGCAAGACTATATAGCTTTTATGTAAAAGCCACTTCGGTGACACATCTGTATGGCTGTACGTTAGTCACCTGATTGACCTTTGGTCACTTGAAGCATCTCTTAAATATGATTCCATTCCTACTTCTGTAGCTTCGGCTTACATCATCTTCTCATGCCGTAGTCATCCAACAGTATTTTTTTCTTGTATCTACACTGGAGTCAGGTGTTGGAGTTGGATAGTCAATGGTCTCCACTCACCCACCGCTGCAGTCATCCTTCAGAGGAGCTGGGTGGTGGTGGCCCGCACACCTTAAATCCCAGCACTAGGGAGGCAAGAGGCAGGCAAACCTCTGTGAGTTCAAGGCCAGCCTGGTCTACAAAGCAAATGCCAGGACAGGCTCCAAAGCTACAAAGAGAAACTCTGTCTTGAAAAACCAAAGGAAAAAAATCCTTCAGAGGTTTCACATGGCCTGCCCTAGACCTACATTGGTGAATCTGAGAGCCACCCTGACGACTAGTTAAAAGCAAGGCCAGACTCTCAGACTCTATCAAATTCCCACTATTCCTGATTCAGTAGGTCTAGGGCAGGGACTAAGAATTTCCATTTCTGGCCAGGCGGTGGTGGCACACGCCCTTAATCCCATCACTCGGGAGGCAGAGGCAGGCAGATCTCTGTGAGTTCGAGGCCAGCCTGGTCGACAGGGTGAGTTCCAGGACAGGCTCCAAAGCTACAGAGAAACCTTGTCTCAAAAATAAAGAAATAAATAAAAAGAATTTCCATTTACCTCCAACTTCCCTTCCTAGTTTTACCTCTTCTCGTTACTCTGCCCATACATGTTTAAATCATATGCAGGGCTCACTGTGAGCACAGTACCCCTATCCCTTTTATGCCTCTGCGCATTCTTGCAATTTATCACTTTCACTCTCAATATAGGTCATCGTTTTTTGCTCCCAGAGGACACTGTGTCAACTGGCATTTCAATATATGTCTATCACAACAGCATCATATTCTAATACCTGTTGTATGTTTTTCTTGCTAGCCTAGGGTTTTGAAGGGTGAAAATATTGTTTTCATCTTTTCTTCATATTCCCTGCCATAATTCCTGATATATAATAAGGTATGTAATGAATAAATTAAAGATATTCTTACTTTTGTTTTGAGACAGAGTCTCACTGTGTAGCCTTGGCGGGCCTGGTACTAGCTATGTAGATCAGGCTGGCCTCTAACTCAGAAATCCTTTTGCTTCTGCCTCCTGAGTGCTGGCCTCAATGATGTGCTCCCCCAAGCCTTGAATTAAAGATCTTCAAACCCCACGTGCCACATGTAGCAGCCTACATCCTCTACACCGAACTGATAAAGATTTTTCTTTGCACATCTTTGTAATAACCAATGACACTAGAATGTTGTAAATTGTGGAAATAATATGTTTATTAAAATGGAGTCGTTTTTTGGCTTAGAGGGTGTGTGTGGTTTTCTGGGTTTGTTGTTATTGTTGTTTTGTTTTTTAAGATCTCACTATACTATGTAGACTTGGCTGACCTAGAATTTACTATGTAGATCAGGCTACCCTCAAAATAGTAGAGAGCTGCCTGTCTCTCCCTCCTGAGTTCTGGAATTAGAGGAGTATACCATCACACCCAGCCTTATTTTCTTGTTGAGACAGAATCTTGCTATGTAACTCTGGCTGGTCTGGAACTCGCTGTGCAGACCAGGCTGACCATAAACTTGTAGTAACCATTCTGTCTTTAAATTTAAAGTGCTGGAATTGCAGGCTTGTGCCAACATACCCAGCCATATATTTACAAAAAGACATTTCTCTAAGACATTCCTTTTTGTGTGGTACTTGAGATCAGTTCCAGTGTTTGATGCTAGGCCAGTTCTCTACCACCATGCTATACTCCCAACCCTTTTAAAAGTTTTGCTTGCTTGTGTATTTATTTATCCATTCATTTTCTTTTTTGAGACAAGGTTTCACTCTAGCCCAAGCTGACTTGGAACACTGTGTAGCCCAGGTTAGCCTTGAGCTCACCAGTCTTCTCCCTCAGTCTTAGTGTTGGGATTATAAGTGTATATTACTAATTTCACTTAATTTTGAGACAGGATCTTACTTTGTAGCCCTAATTGGCCTGAATACGCTATGTGGGTCAGGCTAGCCCTGGATTTACAGAGTTCTACTTGCCTGTGCATCTCAAGTTCTGGGATTATAGGGATGCCCAGCCACTAATTTTATTTTGATATGGGGTCTTGCTATGTGGCCCAGGCTGTTCTTGAACTTTTGATCTTCCTATCCCAGCTTCCTAAGATGCTGGACTTTATAGGCCTGTTCCACTGCTCCTGACTAGGGTGTTTTTTTCTTATACTCTTTTTGTTTGTTTGTTTTTTAAGACAGAGTTTCTCTGTGCAACAGGCTGGCCTGGAACGCATTTTGTAGACCAGGCTGACCTGGAACTCACAGAGATCCACCTGCCTCTGCCTCCCGAATACTGGGATTAAATATGTGCACCACCACTGCTCAGCTAGGGTGTTGTTTTAAAATCTTGTATATATAGTGCTCATATACTACTCAGCTTTTATTTTTGAATGTGGATTAGTTTATGACTCTGTATGATTTGTAGTAGTCTGTTCCACCAGGAAGATAACACATTATACCAGAACCCTAAAAAATGTAAAGAGATGTGCTCTTGAATGATGGACATTAAAATATAAAATTAGCATTATGGTATCACTTGGGCACTAAAAATTCTGCTATGTGATGCTGGAATTCATATTTTGTTGCTAAGTTTATAAGGAGAAAGGGCTTTTATACTAAAGAGCCTAAAGTAATAAAACTTATTGCTCTTACCTAATCTGCATTTTTCCTGGATTTTGGCTAAGACTGTACCCAGTGTGGAGGACTAAGATAGCCCCTGCACTCAGATAAAAGGGGCCTGGCTTAAAGGTGGAGCTGAAGAACAGAATAAATATCTAGATGAGAGGCATGTAGTTTAAGTAGCTGGCCTTCTGTGACTAAGCAGATGGGTCCCTAATTCCTAGTGGGTGGAGGCTAGACTTTAAATAATACTGAACTGTTTTGTTAAGCTTTATTAATTTGTTTTATGTGTATTTGTGTGTGCCCGAGTGTATGTATGTGCACTACATGTGTGCTGGCCCAGATTGACTCTGAGGAGATGAAAGGGAAGCAGAAGGCAGGGGGAGAAGAGAGGCAGCTGTGAGTGTGGATTCCTTCTTTCCTCTCACCCTAGCCCGTGGTCAGCAGCCACCTGCCTGTATGCAGTGCCGTCTTAGGGTTTCTATGGCTGTGCAGAGACACCATGACCATGGCAACTCTTATAAGGGAAAACATTTAACTGTGGCGGCAGCTTACAGTTCAGAGGTTCAGGCCATTATCATGGCAGAGAGCATGGTGGCGTGCAGGCAGACATGGTACTGGAGAGGCAGCCGAGAGGTCTATATCTTACAGGCAACAAAAAGTGATCTGGGACTCTGGCGGTACCAAAGCCCCCACAGTGACACACTTCCTCCCACAAGACCACACCTCCTAATAGTGCCATTTCCCTTTGGGAGCCATTTTCTTTCAAACCACCACAAGTGCCTTTGACTAAGATCCCTTGCCTGCCTTTTCTGTAAACAGCACATTCCACACGTGCCCACGGCTGAAAGAACTGATTATTAGTGGACACTAGGAAAGCCAATGACCTCAGTGTCTTCTCAGTGCCTGCCCTGAACTCGGGTCTATCATGAATTCACAACAAGATAAAAATGTGATTAGGGCTACCATGGAACTGAAAAGGCCAAATATCAAAATGCTGAATTCATATAAGTAAGAACATTAAAAATACAACATTGGTGCCAGGCATGGTAGCACAGACCTGTCATGGTAACACTTGAGAGATAGAGGGAAGAGAATAAGGACTTAAAGATTAGCCTGGGGTATGTGAGACCCTCCCTGTCTCAAAAAAAAATAAATATAGTCCCTATACAAGACCCTGGGTTCAATATCAGCACAGGAAAAGGAAAAAGAAACGATAACACAGTGTTAATTTAAATTTTATTTAGGACAGGCTACTTGACACTAGGGTACATATAGCAGAGTTGTGGGGATAGGACCTTCTAACTGAGATGCAGAGAAGATAAATACTATCAAAGAGTGAGTGGACAATATAATTCTGCCTTTAATAATAACCTGTGCAACTCTGGGAAAGTTTCTTAACCATCCTGGGCTTTTCTTATCTGTGAGGCACTGGCACACTTTGGCTTTGCACACACTAGACTTTTGGACAACACCTTTATAAACTGATCTGCCGGAAGGTTTTTTTGCCAGCTTAGTATATAATCTTTCCCCTGGATCTTTGCACTTTATCATTTTGTAATGTGGAGTAGGGCAAAGAGAAATTGTCAGTCTCCCGGAAAGCCGTCCATCAAAGGTGAGTGTTGTGCTTCGTGATGTTTGTTGGCAATGCTAATGCCTTCTGATGACCTGGTGCTAATTCTTCCCTTAACACCCCTGCTTGGAGTTGAGGAGGCAACTTCTATCTTAGCCAAGATAAGTGATGAATGGGGAAAGGGATATGAAAAGAAACAGTAAAGCACTCAAAAGCGACTAACCACTTCTTTAATGTTGACATGGAGATGGCCTGTTAGTGATTTATGGTAAAACGAGGGCATCTTTAACTCACGAAGAGAAAGCCTTGAGGTGCAAAGGATAAAAATGTCTTCTAAGCCTTTATTCGAGCTAATAAAATTCCTCCTCTGACCTGTGCCAACTAAATTCTCCTTAAAGTTAGAACAGCGACTTTGCACTTGTCTGTGTGGTTATTTTTGACTTCACAGTAAGGTCTGCAAATCATCTTATATTCCTCTCTTGTTGTTGTTTGAGATAATCTCCTTCTGTAGTCCTCCTGCCTCAGTTTCCCTACTAGGATGGCCTTTGCCGCCATACCTGCTTAAAAGGCTTGAAAGATACATATTTTATTTTTTTATTTCTTTACTCATGTAGCGCATGCTGGCCTGGAAATCCCCATGTAGCTGAGGCTGGCCTGGAATGCCTCATCATCTTGCCTGCGATTCAGAAATGCTGTGATTACAGGCATATGTTACCACAGCCCAGTTTATCATTCCTTCTTTTATCTCTACTTTCCATACAAATGATAGTATGTCCTTCACAAAGTGCCCCACGCTTTTCTTATTCAATCCTACAGCTTCTTTGGGTGGAGAGGGGGTGGTGCTGGAGATTCACTCTAGGCCCTACCACTGAGCTTTATCCCAGGCCTCCTTTTAATTTTTTTTCTCCCACTCTAACTTTTTGTTTCTAGTCAGACTTTTATTTGGTACTAGGGATTGAACCTGGGACTTCATACGTGCTAGGCAAGTGTTCTGCTACTAAGCTATAGGCCAACCCACTTTTTTTTTTTTGATACAGAGTCTCATTAAGTATCCAAGTAAATCTTGAATTTGATAGCCTCCTGTTTTAACCTCCTGAGTAACTGAGATTACAGGTCTGTGTTAGCAGGTCCAGCTTTATCTTACATTGTGAGGCTTGATTTATGTCCAGCTATACAAAGAGCTTTCTCTATTGTTTTGACAGGTATCTTGTATCCTGATGAATGGATATACTACACGTTAATAAGTCCCCTATTAATGGACAGCTGGGCTGTTTCCAGTCTTTTGCTACGAACAACTCATTTATATTGAGTGCCAAGGTCTTTACACCAAGCTTCACGTAAATCATTTCCTTTAATCCTTGACACTCCATATAAAAGCTTTCACATATGTAACTTCACCCTTGGTGGTGGTGGTGGATATATGTTCTAGAAATATTCTAAAAGTAAAGTTAGTGGCTCTGAAGATATGAATGTTTCATTCTAACAGGATAGGAACTGTTCCAATTTATATCCCCATCAGTAATAGAAGAATGTGCCTGATTTCTGATTTCTCTCCCCATGTGCTAACAAGGTTTTTGTTCCTAATCTGATATCCTTTTAAACATATACCAGAGCATGGCTTTAGTTTGTGTTTCTCTTGTGAGGTTAAATTAAATAGCCTTTTGAAAGCTAAGTCCATTTCCTATAAAATAATATGCTTTCTGTGTGTGACAGGCCGTCATACAGTTCAGGCTTGTCTCAAAATTGCTATATAAATAAGGCTGACTTTGAACTTCTGATCCTCTTGCCTCCACCTCCCAAGTGCTGGGATTACAGGCCAGCTGTGTGTACTTGTAAGGGTTTATGTAACTAAATTTGTCAATATTTCTGGGTTTTAGTTTCATGTCATTGTTAGCCTGAGAATTTCTTTTTTAATTTTCTATGGTTTCTTCTAGTGCTTTGACTTTTCTTTCCCTTTTTAACACTTAAAGCTTTAATCTGTTTGGAATTGGCTATGGTATTAAGCAAAGGCTAAATTCAACTTTATTGTTTTCTAGATGGCTCCCCAATTTAACCAATACTTACTGATTATGTCTTCTATAAATCAGAGCTGCTACCTTTTAATCAGAAACTCTTTCCCTCTGAATTGAGTTTTAGAATGAGTCAGGGCATATATTACTTAGTCGTGTCAAATTTGGATCTTCCTAATAGCCAAGTTTCTTAAGAATCAAATTACAGAACTTATTTTATTGCATTCTATTTATAAACATATAGCAAATGTCTGAGAGTGCATTATCCAAGTAGCAATGTGTGTGGCTTAGAGCAAAAGAAAGGAATTCGGAACCTTGTGTGTGTATGGTGGCTTATGCAGGAGCATTGCTGTGTGACTGAGAACAGATTTACCAGAGAGCCTGTCAAGAAAGAAAGTGGGAATAGGGGGTGGGGGGGGGCAGTGGAGAAGGATAGAAAGGAAAGAAAAATAGATTTGGAGAAAATATGTTAAATTATAATCACTTGAGTCAGATGCTTTTCAAAATATTCTTTCACTTGTGGAAATATTGTGGTATAGTGGAAAGAACACGGGACTAGAAGGCAGGAAGCCTGATGATATTGGGTTTTTTGTTTGTTTGTTACAGGCTAGTCTATTCATAATTAAATATCACTATGACCAATAATAATAGGAAACACTTAGCACTTAGTATAGTCCAAGCAACACTCTATCTAAGAGCTTATTAATCATTCAGTCTATGTGATTAATAAAAGTCTGAGTAATCTGTTATGAATTATACAAACATTAGATATTGTTACTCATAAAAATGTCAACAGGCTCGGTCAGCTTATTGAAAAACCAAACTCAGGACCAAAGCCAACATTGTCATGTGCTATGTATGTGTTCTAAAGTGATGGATAGAGAGCTGAGGCTCAGTGCCTTCCTTCCTTTTGGCCTTCAGGTTTCCATGCCTTTGCATGTGCAGTGCTCTTGGTCTGAATGCCCTCTTCCCGGTACTCACGTGTACACGTTCCTGGTTTTCTTTTCTTGAGACTGGGTCTCACTTTGTAGGCCAGAATAGCTTCTAACTGTGGATCCTCTTGCCTCGGCCTCCAAAAGCCTGAGACTCCAGGTGTACTGCACAGCGCCCCATCTCCAGACTTGAATTTCTTTTTTCCTTCTTTTCCTTTTTCTGTTTTTGGGGGTTTTGTTTTGTTTGTTTTGGAGATGGTAGCTTCCTTATGTACCCTGCCTGGCCTAGAACTTACTATGTAGTCCAGGCTAGCCTCAAAATGAGAGAGAACCACCTACCTGTGCCCCCTGAGTGCTGAGATTAAAGTGTGAATCACCATGCCCCAGCACAGACTGTCATGATGGCACGGTGTGCAGGACTCCCACCTACGTTTTAACATAATGATGGTATTATATCCTATTTTGGTGAAAGTTCAGAAAGCCTAATTAAGGATCAGAGCCCTGGCAGCTGATAAAACTAAATAATGTGTTCATTGGTTATAGTCCTCTCTGAATGTATATGAAGCTCAACTCATGGTAATGGCTGAGAGCCCGTTTTAAAAGGGTGTTCTACAGAATGAAAACCAGACATTTTCTGAGTTAGATTTGCTGCATTGTTGGGTTGGTTGGTTTTAAGAGGTAGGGCTTTTGTTGCACAGAAAACACGAGCTTCAAACTTACAAGCAGTCCCCTTTCCTCAGTCTCCCAAGTGCTGGAGTACAAGTATGCATCACCAGACCTGGCCCAATTTGCAGTTTGCAGTGTGTGTGGGGGGGGTGTCTGGGAGCCTTAAAATTTTTTATTATTTTTTGTGAGGCAGAGTCTCATGTCTCTTAGGCTGGTCGCAAAATTTCTATGTAGTTTGTCTTTAATCGTTAATCTTCCTGCCTCTGCTTTTTTAAAAACTTTTATTCTTTTCTCATACATTACATCCTCACCTCAGTTTCCTGTCCCTCCACTCTTCCCAATCCCTCCCCCTACTCCCGCTCTCCCCCAGATCAATTCCTCCTCCATTTCCCTTAAAAAAAAAAGCAGGCCTCCCAGGGATATCCATTGAACACGGCCTAACAAGATACAATAAGCCTGGGCACAAACTCTCATATCAAAGCTGGATGAGGCAAACCCAGTAGGAGAAAAAGAGTCCCAAGTGCAGGCAAAAGAGTTAGAGACACACTCCCCCCCATTCCCACAGTTGGGAGTCCCACAAGAACACCAAGCTACAAAACCATAAGGTATATGCAGACGACCTAGCTCAGACACATACAGGGTCCGTGGTTGTCACTTTGGTCTTTGTGAGCCCCTATGAGCCCTGCTCAGTTGAATCTGTGGGCTGTCTTCTCCTGGTGTCCTTGACCCACTCTGCTCCCTACAATCCTTCCCCTCTTCTTGGTTTCCCTGAATCTCCCTAGTGTTTGGCTATGGGTCTCTGCATCTGTACCAACAAGTTGCTGGATGGCACCCTCTGACAATTGGGCTAGTCACTGATATATGAATGATTATAGCAGAATATCATTAGGAATCATTTTCATTGATTTTTTTTCTGGTCATGTTTGGTTGTATCCTGAGTCTCTGGACTGTCCTGCCTCTGCTGGGATGGCCAGGAACCAGTGTCAGACACGGGCTCCCTCTCATGGCGTGGGCCTCAAGTTACACTAGTCATGGGTTGGCCACTCCCACAAGTCTGCACCACCATTGCCTCAGCACCTCTTGCACGCAGGACAGATTGTAGGTCGAAGGTTTTGTGGCTAGGTTGATGTCCCAGTCCCACTACAAGGATCCTTTCCTGGTTATACAAGAGAGTACTGGGAGAGATACTGAAATTGGGGACATTGTGGTGGTGGGGGGGCGTGGTGGAAACCTAGTGCTGCGGAAACTCCCTGCCTCTGCTTCTTGAATGCTGGGGTTACAGGTGCGTATCTCCATAGTTGGTTTTATGCAATCCTGGGAATTGAAGCCAATGTTTGGTGCATGCCAGGAAAGCATTCTACCAACTGAGCCACGTCCTCAGACCATGTATTTTTATGTTACTTTTAGGAAGTTTGCTAAATAAGAATATTGATTACAATGAGATCAGGAAATAAAAGCAGAACCATCACATTGGACAGACAGGCAGACAGACGTCTGCCCCCTACAGCTACCTGGAACACATTCAAGAGGCGGAGAAGGAATCTGAAAGAGCCTCTGAAGCTGGCCAAAGGCAGCTCTCATGGAGCCTGTGTAGCCAGCCTGACATACGAGTGGAAGAACTTATGGACTTGGAATGTTCAAAGAAAACGCCAAGGACTGCTTAGCAAGTGTATTCAGCTCCCAGGCATCTTGGGTGTCTTGGTTACAGTAGGAAAAAAGATAAAGAGAACCTTCTTCCCCATACTTCTACACAGCACTAAATACATCGTTATTAATGTCACTGTAAAAGTGATTCTTAAGTTTTCTACATGAAATACTGGAAATTTTTAGGGTTTTATTTATTTATTTTTTTTAGAGATTTTGTTTTTTAGTGTATGTGTGTGGGTATGTCATGTGTATGGAGGTGCCTGAGGAGGCCAAAAGAGGGCATCAGATCCCCTGCTGCAGGTGTTGTGAATCATCTGAGGTGGGTTCTGGAAACTAAACTCCAGTCCTCTAAAAGAACAGGAAGTACTCTTAACTGAGCCATCTCTCCAGACCCATGTTTGGTCACAAGCACCCACATAGACCACCTACAACTCCAGCTTCAGATCAGACAGACACACACATACATACATATACACATAAATAAAAATCAATCTTTAGGTGCTGGAGAGATGGCCACTCTTCAAGAGGATCCTGGCTTAATTCCCAGCCTCCACAGCTTCTCAACTGTGTAGCCCTGGCTGGCCTGGAATTCACTATGTAGACAAGGCTGGCCTGGAACTCACATGAGATCTACCTGCCTCTGCCTTCTGAGTTCTGCATTAAGGGTGTGTGTACCACACACAGCCTACTTTAACCTTTTCTTTCTCTCTCTCTTTCTTTCTTCCTTCCTTCTTTCTTTCTCTCTCTCTCTCTCTCTCTCTCTCTCTCTCTCTCTCTCTCTCTCTCTCTCTCTCTCTGTGTAAGAGAGAAGGAGAGAGAGTCAGGACAGCTTGCCTGACTTGGCCTCGTGGATGGAATGTGGGCCATCAGGCCTGGCTTGGCATCAAGAAGCTTCACCCACTGAGCCATCTTGCTGTTCCCTAAATATGCTTTTTTGTGGAGTGACTACAGATTACTGAAAATTGATATCATGCAGTTTCTTTTTCTCCTTTATAGATTGCCAAAATGCTTTGGAGTTTTTAACTGAATCTAAGAAAGTCCAAAATAGATTTGAGACTGTAAAGACAGAAGCTGCAGCAAGGGGGATTCAGTGCCAATGCATCAACAAAAACAACAACCAGAGTTAGTGGAAGGAAATCTTCCTGTTTTTGTGTTCCCCACGGAGCTAATATTCTATGCGGATGATCAGTCAACACATAAGCAAGTGTTGACTCTGTACAACCCCTATGAGTTTGCCTTAAAGTTCAAAGGTGAGTCTCCTAGCTTCTGAATTTTTAACCAGTTCCTACTAAGTTAAATGAATTGATTTAATCACACTAATGACATCATGACTTTTTCTTTCAGTTTTATGTACGACTCCAAATAAGTATGTTGTCGTTGACGCCGCCGGCGCAGTGAAGCCTCAGTGCTGTGTGGATATGTAAGTCAGACTCACATAACATGCTCTCAGTGTGCGGATATGTAAGTCAGACTCACATAGCATGCTCTCAGTGTGTGGCTATGTATGTTTGAACTTTAAAATGATACCTTCTCAAAGTGATTCCTAACTAGGTATTTCTGCTCTTTTTTTATTTGGGGCTGAAAGCTTATCAAAATTTAAGAAGTTTTTGCCAGGTGGTGGTGGCGCACGCCTCCAATCCCAGCACCCCGGAGGAGAGGCAGGCAGATCTCTGTGAGTTCAAGGCCAGCCTTTTCTACAGAGTGAATTCTAGGACAGGCTCCAAATCTACACAGAGACACCCTGTCTTGAAAAACCAAAAGAAAAAAAAGTTTAAGAAGTTTCTGAAAGATTCTATATAAGGCAACCAAATAAATACACAATTTGGGCCAGCGTTTTCTTTCATAATTCCTCGTTGTTTTAGTTGACCTCGTGATGTTTATGGTCAAGTTCTTGCTTATTCCTTTTCATTTCTCTAGCTATAGTAGAGAATTTAGCTTTCTTTGAGACATCCTGCTACTATAGTAACATTTTGTAAAGCGAATAATACTACATTGTAGAACAAAAGCAGTATAAGATTGTCCGAAATGGTTCAGCTAATAAGCCTGGAATCGATCTCAACAGGAAGTGAGTGTGTAACTGCTCCTCTGTGAAAGGTTATCCGAGTGCTTCTAGTAATTTCATTTTAGAGTGTCAGATGAGCGATTGTTTGCTGAAGCTGTTCATATTTAATTTTTACATTAGAAACTAGTGGTGACCAAATGAGTAAACTGGTCAGCCCTTAATTTAAGCTCCCAAGTCAGCTGTGTTTGTCTAAGGCTTGTCAGTGGTTATTAGCCTGTAGGTCCCTGCCTTGTAGTCAAACCTCTAGCTCCCACAATATTTACGCTACATTCATAACAGTAGCAAAATACAGTTAAGAAGTAACAATGTAATAATGTTACGGTGGAGGTCATCACACGTGAGGAACTGTATTAAAGGATCTCAGCATTGGGAAGATTGAGAACCCTGCCACAGGTGATGTGGCTTTTTAAGAACAGATTTTTGTATATTTCTTTGGGTTGTCATTTGGCACACAATAAACAAGGATATTCCAAAAAAAGTAGTCTTACCAAATAAACACACATTACCCCTGACCTAATTGTTCTTGCATTCCCTCAGAAGAATTAGGCACAATAAAAGGAAGATTTCTTATTTCAATAAAAAATAAGTAACAATAATAATTTATTATGTTCTTGAGGAAGAAACTATTTTATGTGTTCTAGTTTAGGAAAGGAATCTTTAACAGATGATGTACAGAAACAAATTCAGGGGCTAGAGCAATGGCTCAGTGGTTAAGAGCACTGTCTGCTCTTCCAGAGGACCACGGTTCAATTCCCAGCAACCACATGGTAGCTCACAACTGTCTGTAACTCCAAGATCTGAGACCCTCACACAGACGTATATGCAGGCAAAACGCCAGGACACATAAAATAAAAATAAATTTTTAAAAAAAAAGAGCAAAAAAAAATCTGAAAAAAAAAGAAACAAATTCAGTGTTAAAGGCAATTTTCTTTACCGTTCTTTTAGTCGAGACTTTGATTCTGGGCCGAGGCCGTAACTCAACAGTAGACTGCTTGCTTATTCAGTGTGTTTGAGGCCCTGGGTTCAATCCTCAGCCACATACACAGAGAAGAATTATTCTGTTTGATACTGTCTGCGTTCATCTAATATTTCACAATTGCCCATTTTCTT
The DNA here is from genome assembly GCA_004026605.1 of Ondatra zibethicus. Lineage (NCBI taxonomy): Eukaryota > Metazoa > Chordata > Mammalia > Rodentia > Cricetidae > Ondatra > Ondatra zibethicus. Next base: position 30,724 of record PVIU01011428.1, on the reverse strand, counting down.
CCTTAGGCCATATGATGATTGGAGGTTTTTTTAGCGTCATTAGCAAATTTTGAGTATTTAGTTATAGTCAGAAAGTTTATTTTTAGTTATAGTCAGATTATTTTTACCCTATTGAAATTTCTTATGTTTGATGGCCCCCCAAAAAACCTAAGCAGACTTTGTAATTATTAATTATTGTTATTATTATTTTGCTGTTTTCAGTGTGATTCGTCATAGAGATGTCCGATCCTGTCACTATGGTGTGATAGACAAATTCCGCCTCCAAGTTTCCGAGCAAAGCCAGAGGAAGGCTTTAGGAAGGAAAGAGGTCATTGCCACTCTTCTCCCGTCTGCGAAAGAACAACAAAAGGAAGAAGAGGAGAAAAGAATAAAGGAACATTTAACCGAAAGTGTATTTTTTGAGCAGTCGTGTCAACCAGGTAGTAATGTTTTTAAAGCCTTATACATTTGCAACTGTAATCATGGCGCTAAGACTAACTACTCACAAGACAACCAGTTCCAGCCTAGTCAGCAGATGGAGCTTCAGAGAAGAAAGGGATGCCTGCCACAGTAGGTAGGAGGAGCAGACAGTTGCCATTCTAGGCTTGAAACGTAGGAAATGCCATATATCTCCAAGATATATAAACTTAAAGAATGCGGGTACCAACCTTATAATACCAGTACAATTTAGCAATTATATACTATTGTTTCTATGACTTTCCTATATCCTTTTTCATTTAATTAGTTTGAAGGAGGAGAGAGATTCATTTTGGCAATAGGCCAAGCTTAGTGTGCTGTTCATATTATTTTGAAAAAAAAATCTCATTAAAGTTGAAGTTAATTAAACTAAGTAGATTATAATATCCCTGTGGGCTATTAATTGAATCCCTTTCCATTCCTCATTTCCTTCCAGCTTAGATACTCAGAATCGCTATGATATATATTTTCAACAATGACACTCCTCATATCCAACTTTCAGACATCATCCCCCTTTCTTCCCAACTTGTAATTATTGTCCTGCAATCCTGGTAGAAGAGCAGGGAGATAAAAGTTTCTATAGAAAACAAAGGTCCTGGGCTGGAGAGATGGCTCAGCGGTTAAGAGCACTGGCTGCTCTTCCAGAGGTCGTGAGTTCAATTCCCAGCACCCACATGGTGGCTCACAACCATCCGTAATGAAATCTTGCCCCCTCTTCTGGCGTCTGAGCATACATGGAGGCAGAATGTTGTATGCACAATAAATAAATAAATAAATCTTTAAAAAAAAAAAGAAAAGAAAAGAAAACAGCGTGCTAGAGGCTGAAGCAGAATCACCATGAGGGCTACCTAGTGAAACTCAATCAAAACAGAAAAAGGGCTCAGGAAGTGACCCACCGTAGAACATGTGTCCAGCTTGAGCAAGGCCCCAGGTTCTGTCCGCAACAAAAACAAAGGGAAAAAACTATTTTGTAAATATAGTGCATGTATATGAAATTAAATTAAAACTAAAACTAATTAAAATAAATTAAAACTAAAAAGTGAATTAAAACAAGGATTAAAAAGGAGAGAAATTGAAGCTTATATTGGGAATATTTTACAGATGTACTTGTCATTTTACCAACCCCTATGTCAATATGTTCATCTTCAAATATTTGTTTTAGAAGGTAGGAAGTGCTCTCTTTTTGGTTGGTTCTGCCATTTTTCCAGTCTGCACAGGGAGTGCCTAGATTTTCTGCTTAACAACAGGATTATGGACTATGGACTAGGCGTTAGTTTCCTAGCAGTAATTGTTCAGTGACAGGACCATTTTTACCCTTTGATGAGAGACAACATTGGACTGATGTGGTGCCCCAGGCCCTTTAATGCCAACCCTTGGTAGGTGCTGGAAGGTAGAGTCAATAGGATTAGGAGTTCAGAGTTATCCTTAGTCAGGGGACAACTTGTGAGAATAGGTTCTTTCCTTTTTTAATTAATTTATTAAAAATCATTTCTCATTTTACATTCCAATCCCAGTTCCCACTCCATCCCTCCCATTCCCCCCACCTTTCCCCCAGCCCACCCCCATCCACTCTTCAGAGATGGTAAGGCTTCCCATGGGGAATCAACAAAGTCTAGCACATTGCTTTGAGGCAGGACCAAGGCCCTCCCTGCTCTATCTAGGCTGAGCAAGGTGTCCCTCCAAACAGAATAGGCTCCAAAAAGCCAGTTCAAGCAGAAGGGATAAATCCTGGTCTTACTGCCAGTGGCCCCACTGACTGCCCAAGACACACAAGTGTCCCCCACATTTAGTGGCCCTAGTTTGGTCTTATGGTGGTTCTCCTGCTGTCAATCTGGATTCAGTGAGCTCCCATTAGCTCAGTTAAGCTGTTTCAGTAGGTGAACCCATCATGGTCTTGACCCCTTTGCTCATATTCTCACTCCTCCCTCTCTTGGATTGGCCTTCGGGAGCTCAGCCCAGTGCTCTGCTGTGGATCTCTGCATCTGCTTCCATCAGTTGCTGGATGAAGGTTCTATGATGAAAATTAAGGTCATCATCAATCTGGTTACAGGGGAAGGCCAGTTTAGGCATCTTCTCCACTATTGCTTAGGGTCTTAGCTGGTGTCATCCTTGTGGATTCCTAGGAATTTCCCAAGTGGCAGGTTTCTTGCTAGCCCCATAATGGCTCCCTCAATCAGCATATCTCTTTCCTTGCTCTCCCTCTAAATGACATCTTGAAATATGCATGAAAATGGATGGAACTAGAAAAAAACATTGAGTGAGGTAACCCAGACCCAGAAAGACAAACACAGTATGTACTCACTCATAAGTGGATATTAAACATAAAGCAAAGGACAACCAGCCTATGAGAAGCCAGGTAACATGGAGAACCCTAAGAGAGGCACACATAGATCCCCCTGGGAAGGGGAAATGGACAAGAACTCCTGAGTAAATTGGGAGTGTTAGGGAGGGGCGAGAGGGGAGGGCGAAAGGGAAGAAGAAGCGGAGGGGTGGAGAAGGAGAACGTGAGGGAACGGGATGGTCGAGATGAGGGAAGGTTCTTTCCTTCTACAGTGTCAATCCCAGGGATGGAACTCAGGCCATTAGACTTGGCAGCAAGAACCTGTTCACTCAGCCATCTCACTGACAGTCATCCTCTGTTAGATAGACTGAGTTTAAGCCAGCATGAAAACCTGCTGCCCCAAACAACAAAAACTACCAGCAATAACAAATTTTAAAAAGAAAAAAAAAACTACAGTTTCATGCACTTAACAAGTTGACTTATATAAGTGTTGCCTGCATATAAAAACACAGTTTTATATTTTTTTGGATCTTTTTATGTAATAAAAATAAACTGTAAAATTAAGAAAAATATATAAAATATGCTTTCATAAAATACTAGTAGTCAAGGCTATTAAGGATATTTTTAAAAGATAGAGGTAAATATTGGTAGATTTGTCTTAATTACATTAATAATGAACTGCAAAGACTTTGTCACACATTTGAGTCTGTACCTTCTGGCTTCAGAAAGTATCTTCTTTATTATTGTTTGTAATAATAAAAAACTGTTTAGCTGGAGAGATGGCTCAGAGGTTAAGAGCACTCGCTGCTCTTCTGAAGAACCCAGGTTGGATGCCTTCCTCTGCTCTTCCAGAGGTCCTGAGTTCACTTCCCAACAACCACAAGGTGGCTCACACCCATCTATGAGATCTGGTGCCCTCTTCTGGCGTGCAGGCATACATGCAGGCAGAATGCTGCATGTATAATTAATTAATTAAAAAAGCCTGAGAGTGGCATGAAAGACCATCATCAGTTGAGAGTTGACTAAGTTATGACTGCTGATGAAATGGAATGTCAGACAGGCAGTTACAAGGCTCTGTTAGAATGAAGTTTGTATACTGAGTGGAAAAAGCTGGAGAGATGGCTCATCAGTTAAGAGCACTTGCTGCTCTTCTGAAGAACCCAGGTTGGATGCCAAGCACTCACATGGTAGCTCACAACTGTCTGTAGCTCCAGTTCCAGGGGATCTGACACCCTCTTCTGGCCTCCATAGGCACCAGGCACACATGTGGTGCACAGACGTACAAATATTGAAGTCTTTTCAAAAGTGTCAAGGACATTAGTAAAGGGGAAGACAGATAGCTTGCTATTTCTATAAAGTTGTAGGTTTTTATCTTTGCATGTGTAAGGTGCATGTGTTCTTCTGTATGGATGCAGGTGTGTATATGACACAGTACATGTGGGGGCCAACCTCAGGTGTCAGTCCACCTTGTTTGAGACAGGATCTCTTGTTCACAGCTGTGTTCATCAGGTCTCTGCCTCCCATCTTGCTATTGGAATTACAGACAAATTTGATGTGTCCAGCTTCATTTAAGTTCTAGAGATTCAAACTCAAAAGTCCTCACATTTGATACATCAAGCACTTCGTCCATGGAGCCATCTTTCCAGCCCCTATTTTACATGTTTATGTGAGCATTTATAAAATCTGAAAGTTGTCCATTGTGCTATCTGTAGGAAGAGATGGAGGACATTTGTTTTCCTTACCATTTTTCTTTGAGACAGGGTTTTGCTCTGTAGTCCCAAGTTACTCCTGATCTTCCTGCCTCTGTCTCCCAAGTCCAATTATAGCTGTGTGCTGTCACACTCAGTTTGGAACTTCAGGCTAGCCTCGAACTCACTAGAAGTCCTGCTACAAAATCCAAACTGCCGGCAATTTACTCTGTAGATCAGCCTGGCCTTGAACTTTAAGCAATCTTCCTGCCTTTTTCTCCCAGGTGCTTGGATCACAAGTGTTTGCCACCGCACCCAGTTCTTTGAAATTTTCTTTATCTTAATTTGCAGTGAATGGTGTAGTTGTCATATTTCCTTAAAAGCAATCTTGCAGTGGATATAAATACAAAGTTATTTTGCTTATGAACTAAGGGTTTTTCAAGTTATTTTTGCTATTGTTTTATCCCAAGCAATCATTACTGTGAAATTTGACTTTGTTTTACCTATTTGGCTTTGGTGAAGTTCAATTAAATTTCACAATAGCTAAGGTATTAATAATTTAGAAAAGTTCCACTTAATAATAGAATGAACAGCATTATTTCATTAATAAAACACAAATTGTGTTGCTCTTGGCTATTCCTTTTAATGAAAGGAAGATTAGTGGAGAAAGGTACATGGTAGAAAAATGCTGTTACTGGATTATTAGTCAGGGTTCTCTAAGGAACAGAACTGATATAATGAACTATATCTATTATAGTGTGTATACTATATGTATGTGTGTGTGTGTGTGTGTATGTATGTTTATGGATTAATTAGGGTGGCTTGCTGTGATCCAAGTAGTCTGGCAATGGCTGTTTCCTGATGGAAGGTCCAAGGATTCAGTAGTTGTCCAGTCCTTGAAAGTGGATGTCTCAGCTTTCACAATCTGGTGCTGGTGTTGCAGGGAGGGTGTCCTAGAGAGCTGCCAGTTTCCAGTCCATGCTGGCCTCAAAGTCGCAGAGATCCACATGCCTCTGCCTCCCGAGTGCTAGAATTAAAGGTGTACGCCACCATGGCCACCCCCAATATACTGTTGCTAAATATAGGTCCTGTGTGATGGAGAGTGCCTTTAGACGTGTGAATCTCATATGGTTGAGACTTGTGTGAACTGAACTACAACTCCCTTTAGCCTCTTCTCCCAGGTCCTGGAAGCCACAATTCTCTCTGATCCTATGAATTTGACTACTTTAAATCCCCAGTTTGTCCCAGTTAACCCATTATGAATTAAGCATCTTATCTGTGAAAAAAAGCATTGAATACACAATCCACTGCAGTGTGTTGATGTTTTCCTCTTGTGCTGCAGTTCACTGCTGAAGCCCAGTAGCCTAGCTATCAGATCATAAGCCAGTAAGCCAAAAACAATCAAAATTCACCATTTGGGGTGTGGTTTCTGTTGTGCCTGCTGCATTCACAACAGTATAAAGTTGAGCCATCTTAAGTCAGGACTTCCTGGGGTATCCAAATAATCCACCGGTGTGCAGGAAGAAAATGGTGACTGTCCATTCATTTCTAGCACATGCTTTTAGAACCGTCTGTATGTTTTCTCTTTGGTGCGCGTACTAGTACAGTAGTCATCCATACAATTAAGAACCATGCTGGGTATGGTGGCGTACACCTTTAATCCCAGCACTGAGGAAATATAGGCAGTTGGATTTCTGTGAGTTTGAGGCCAGCCTGGTTTATATAATTGAGTTTCAGGCTGTCCTGGACAGAAACCAACCAAACAAAGGAAATCTTAAAGGTATTTCTGATACATACTTGATAGACTTTTTGTCCTGTAGACTCCAGCCAGGGGGTTGGGAAATTTGTAATCACTGTTCTTTTCACTACCTCTCATTGCCCTTTAAGCGAGCCAGTGTATAATGACTGAGGGTTAAATTATAGACATTTGTGTTGGTGCAGCATTCAAGTCTCCCTAGATTAGAGTACTGGTGAAGGTTGACATACAAAACTAAAAGACAGTCCTATGCATGGTGGCCACTGCCTGTGAAGGGACTTTAGACTTTTGTTTTAGATTGGCTTTAGAAGCAAACTCAAAGATTATCTTTTTTTTAATACAGAAAACAGAACTGTCTCTTCAGGACCTAGTTTGCTAACTGTCTTCCTGGGAGTGGTATGTATTGCGGCCCTGATGCTGCCTACTCTGGGGGATATGGAATCGCTGGTGCCTCTCTACCTCCACTTAAGTGTGAATCAAAAATTAGTGGCTGCTTATATCTTAGGTAAGGGTTTAAAGATGCTTTGGTACTGATGTGAGGGGTTACTGATTTCCACTGTTATAAAATATGTATAAAGTTCATACATTCCAGTTGGGCATAGAAGTGTCATTGGGAGGTGGAGGGAGGAGGCTAGGAGTTCGCAGTGCATAGTTTGAGGGTGGCCTCCACTATAGGAGGTAATGTCTTAAAGCAAAAATGGTCTCTCCTTCACTAATGTTCTTCTGTAACCTCTACTTGAATGTCAATTCTTTCTTGTATTTCACTTCGTATTCCCTGGAGTGCTCTTTTCTTTTGTTTTGTTTTCCTGAGACAAGGTCTCATATAGCCCAGGCTTTCCTTGACCTCCTGATCTTCCCGTGTTCACCTCCCCAGTTGTCGTATGCCAGCACACTAGGCTTTCTTTTTCACTTTTATCTGTTTGTATGTATGTATGTGGCTTCAGGCCACATCTTCCTTCCCTGTGCTCTTTCATTACTCCCCAACATGCATGTAAGACTGCAAGCCAATGTGGGGGCGCATGCCTTTCATCCCAGCGGGGAGGCAGAGGCAGGCGGATCTCCGAGTTTGAGGCTAGCCTGGTCTACAGAGTGAGTTCCAGGACAGCCAGGGCTGTGTAGAGTAAGACCTTGTCTGAAAAAAAGAAGATGGAGCATGTTTTTACATTATTGATTGGTTATGGTTTTATAAGTGGAATGCCTCAGGGAAAGTGGGACCACTATACTGCTGTGTCTTTGTGGCCCTAAAGCCCTGTCATCAATAGGCTGCTGAAGTCTGGTCTTACAGACACTTTTAAATGGCATGTCTGATGTTATTATGGCTGATGTGACTGGATAAAGTAGGAGGTATGTTTGATAGTGAAATTAGCCATGACCAGACGTAAGTGATTTCATTAAATCTATCCAGTGACTGCCTATTGTTGTAAATTAGATTTCTTCTGTATAATATCAACTAAATTCAAATCGACTTTGAGTTCTTGGTAGAGTGCCTGCCTGTGGCACTAGATTTTTATTTGCTTGCCGAGCTACAAACAATTGTCTATTGAATGGCAAATAGTGTAAAATGTGTTTCTCACTCTCCTCCATTTCTTTCTTTTCAGGTCTTATCACAATGGCTATACTTAGAACATGAGCAAGGATTAAAACTGACTTCTGAAGTAAATTTATCTTAACTATGAATGTGGACTGCCTTTTATCTATTTCACTCCATTAACACACTACAAATTATTAAATGATTTCAAGTAACTGCAAATGTATAATATATATTTTCAATTAATCTATAATTTTATTTGAAGGACTCTAGCACTTTATGTTACAGACAACAAAAAGATATTTCTGAGTGATACATTGAGGATTATTTGAAGACATTCTTTTCAAATCTTTACCTATTGTGCAAATAACTTTAAATATTATTTTTCATCTTTTTTTGTCTAATTCACTTTGATAAGGGTTATGGGTCCTTCAAAGTTTTAAGACCTAAATGAGCAACTGACCAGCTTGAACATCAAATGACATTTATTGCCTAGACACAAGCATCAGCATTACTATGTAAATTATCAGTTTCCCTCTATCATTGCAAGAAGTTGCTGTAGTGTTCTTAAAACAAGTATGTTACAGTCCAAGTGGGAGAGGGGTGAGAAAACAAGGTACTTAACTGAGGGAATCACACTTACCTTAGAGTCTCACCGAAGACAATGTATTTCAATCATTGTGAACTACAGAACAGGCTGTGGATCAGACACCAGGAACCTCACAGAAGTAGATTGGTTTCTCTGTTTAGCCTGAGAGTTCTAAAAGAAGGTAGGCATTTTTTAAAAATTAATTTGTTGGTCCTGGCTTCAGTTCTGGCTAACCTTTCATGTTATTAAGGGGAAAATCACCTTTTGGTTTTCTCCCAAGTCCCTTGCTTGCCTGAGTGTGAATGACTTGCCCTGATTAGGAATGTCAGATGGCAGTTAGTGTCCAAGGACATGACTTTTTCATCTTCAAACTCTAAACCAAGTAGAGAAAGTCCTAGAATACCTGTGTCTATTTTGTATTAGTCACCAAGACATTTTTTAAGTTTTTATTTATTAAAAAGTTTTACCAAAAAAAGTCCCCTAAGCACAAATATTTCCATTTCTTTATAGCATTTTCTGACCTCTGACATCTGTGCAGCTTTAACTTCTTCTCACAGCAACTGATCCTTTTTGTCTTAGGATTTTTATCTGAAAGCACAATGCATCGAGTCTCTTGAAAATCGATTTCTCTTTCAGCTCTTTTTAATAAACTTTATGCACTGCTAATGTAGCATTCTCAAGGAATATATGTAAACACAAATGTATGCCTGAAGTTGATTTTTTGCTTCTAGAAGCTTTTTTGTCTAGTATTTCATAGGAAATCATTGTTTAACCATTTGCAGAGCATAAATCATTTCAGTGGATCATGTCTGTACATTGTATAATGACTGAAAAGCACATAAATGTAATCAACTTTGAACTCAGAAAAACATGTTTGTGAGGCTCTATCTTGTTTCTCTATTCATTTATTGAAGTGTGTGTGGGTGTGTGTATGTGTGTGCGTGTGCATGTGATAGATAGCACATCAGAAAGAAAAGACATTACTTTCAAAGAGAAAACCATGGAGAAGACCCAAGTTTTACTAATTTAAACATTTTATTGGCATCACCTCTGAGGAATGCCAAAGTATTATCTGACTTCTTTCTTCAAGTTAGTTCATACCTCTGTGAGTTAACATGGAAAATAATAACGGTGAGACAGCTGGGGTTGTAACTTAGTGATAGAGCTATTATACTAGAATGTATAAAGTTCTGGGTTCAACTTCCCGTATCATACAAAAAAGAAAAAGAAACATACTGAAGTAAATGAAATAGAAATATCTTGAGTTTCTAAACATTCCAAGACAGTTGATTATCTTTTAAAATCATTTTTATTTTCTTTTATATGTATCAATTTTATATGTATTATTTGCCTGTATGTATATGAAGACATGTGTGCTTGGTACCCACACAGGACAGAAGAATGTGTCATTTTCCCTGGAACTGGAGTTACAGACAGTTGTGAGCTGCTTATGTGGGTGCTGGGAATTGAACCTGGGTTCTCTAGAAGAGCAGTCATTTTGAATGTGTGTGTGTGTGTGTGTGTGTGTGTGTGTGTGAGAGAGAGAGAGAGAGAGAGAGAGAGAGAGAGAGAGAGAGAGAGAGAGAGAACACTGCATGAGTATGGGTACCATTAGAGGCCAGAGATGGGGGGTTGGGTTGGATTTCCTGGAACTGGAGTTGTAGGGAGTTGTGAGCCACTCTGCGTGGCTGGAAGCTGAACTCTGCCCCTTGGAAGAGCAGCTCTTAAGCCCTGAGTCATCTCTCCAGACTCTTATGTTTGTTTTATTTGCTTGTTTTTGCGACCCACCCTCACTCTAGCTCATGCTGGAGTCAAACTCACTATGTAGCCCAGGCCAGCCTCTAACTCACAGCCACCTTCCTGCCTCAGTCTCCCAAATGCTGGGATTACAGGTGTGAACTACTATACCCAGCTATGTTTTTTAATCATTCATTTTTCACCCCACTTGTATTTCTCACCCTCCTTGCCTCTTTTTCAGATGTAGTTTCCTCATATAATTCAGGCTGGCTTTGAACTGGCTGTGTAGCTGAAGGTGACCTAAACTGATCTTTCTGCCTCCTACTTCCCCAGTGCTATACCCCATACGTGGTTCAATTCATTTTTAACTTCTTATATAACGTAACAGTCGTGTTTCAAAACCTAAAAGCTAGCCAGGCATGGTGTTATATGTGTATAAGCCCTGCAATTGCAAGTCTGAGTCCAGAGGATCAGAAATTCAAGGATAACCTTGGCTACATGGTGAGAGCCTGTGTCCAGAATAAATAAGTAACCACATTAAAAACACAAAGTGCACAATGAAAATATCACTCCTCACTGTCCTTGCCCATCCATCCTACCCAAATGAGTACTTCCAGGAGTTTATATTTTCAGAGGCTGAAAAGATGGCTCAGGAGTTGAGATCACTGCTGCTGTTTCAGAGGACCAGAGTTTGTTTCCCAACATGACAGCTCACAACCATCTGTAGCTCTAGCTCCAGGGAATCCAGCGCCCTCTTCTGGCCTCTGTGGTTACTACATTCATATGGTACACAGACGTTCAGATAAAACAGTCCTACAGAAAGTAAAAAAATACTTTAAAAATAAAATATACTTGTAGTATTCCTGTATATAAAACATAAGAATTGTAAGTGTTCAAAGAACTGGGAGTTAAACCAGTCCTGTTTTGGTAAATTCGGTTACTATAAAGAGACGAGTTCACAGACAGGACAAGGCTGAACACCACAAGGGAAGAATGGTTTGAAACAATGCCTAGGGAGATACTTGAGACTGATGTGTGAGCCATTACCTTCAGTCCACTCTGAAAGAAACTTCGCTCTCAGTGACTTACAGGGATGAAGGTGGACGAGCGAGAAAGGACCCAGCTAGACGAGGGGCCGCCATACGTATTCCAAAGTTCAGTGAAGAAGGCTGCAAATCTGTCACTGGGAAAACAAGTGTGATTCATCCTGAGAGCAGCTACCAAACAGGAAACTTGCGACAAGAGACAGGGCAGTGGGTGTAATTATCTGTCACTGCAGGTGTGGCTGCCACCTTAATATTGTTAGGCTAGCATAATCCTGTCACCCCAGTTCACTTCAAAAGGAACCGGACAAGGTCAGCCTATAAAGTTTGGCGTTTCTAGAGGGATTCTAGGAAGAAGCTCAAGATGTTTTCATTCAGACAAGCGATTAAGAGGGAGAACTGGAGCAGCTTCTCAGGAGATAGCTGCGGTAGCGCCTGTGCACACACAGGGAACCAGACGCCAGGATTTAGAAACCGCTCCTGTGAAAAAGACTGACGATTGCAAGTGGCCCCAAACGCTCTGACATTTAGAGAGAGCTTGCCGAAAGAGAGCAATTTAATGGAAGGACACTGGGGCCTGATAGAGATTCAAAATGGAGGGGTCCGCCAGAGGCTCGCCACGTTATTCTAGCTGCAGAATGTCAAGTGAGGGATCATTGCTTTAAGAAAATATTTGCTACACCTATCATCTGGAAGTGATAAACAACATGCCAGAGCAGAACATTAGTCTCCAGGATTAAATACGAAACAGGCAATGCAAGTAGACCCAGCTACAGGATATTAAGGACCACACCTACCTCAAAAGTCAGTCCCAGAGAAAGGAGGAATGAACTATACACCAGCCTAGGGGCTTTCTAGGCCCAAGGTAGCTAATTCTGGCTAGTTCCCTCATTTTGTTCATTTCCTTTCTGGCTGATCACTTGGTTAGCCCAAAGATTTTCAGCACATTATTAGAGACACCGACTCTGAGTTCTGACAGCTTCAGTGCCGCTGAAGGGGAGGTGGCTGTGGGGAATGGCCTCCGCACTAAATGCATTTTCTAATTAGCCGGGTAATTGCTTTGTGAATCACTGACTTAATGAACACATGAGGTGGCGATGATTCAGGATGTGATCAAGGTAGATGGCAAACAAGCGTGTTTCAATAAAGTCAAAATAAATGGTTTCTTGGAGGGGGGCAGATTTTAGTCCATTGAGGTAGAATGAACAATGTAATTTTGTCTTGAATCAACAAAGTGTAAACTGTGCCAATGTTGAGAAAACTGCTAAATCCTGACATGGAAGGTAGATGACAAAATTAGTGTGTGCACGCGTGTGTGCTCGCACACACACACACACATACACACACACGTGCTCGAATGAAACTCCACAGTAGATGACTTTTGTACAGTTTAAGGCCCAGTGAGTTACATATGACTTCTAGCTCAAAAACACAAACCAAACAACACAATATGTATTTGATTTTTATTTTTTGAGATGGGAATTCTCACTATGCTATCCAAGCCAATCTTGAGCTCCTGGGCTCAAATCATCTTTTTAACCACTCTTGGTACTTTTTAAAATGAGTGATTGAGCCTTATGCTGTGGCTCACACCTACCAACGATGCCAGGATGTGAGAGGCAAAGGCAGTAGGGGGCTGCAGAGATGACTTAATCATTAAGAGCTGCTCTTCCAGAGGAGCTGAGCTCAATTCTCATCCAATTCCCTCTTCTAGCCTCTGTGGGTACTGCATACATGTTGTACACAAGCAGACATACATGCAGGCAATATAATTATACACATAAAATGTTTTTAAGAGAGTCAAAGACAGGAGGATTAAAGCAAATTTAAGGTGAACCTAACCTATATAGTAAGATCCTAGTCAGCCTAGGATATACAGAGAGACCCTGTCTGAAAATAATAAGCAAAACGAATGCTTGAAATTGTGGTAACTATTATTAAACACTAACTGTGATAGGCTCTTTCAAATGATATCAAGCCCCTTGCTAGGGCTGGGAGTATTTGTAATCCTAGCACCTGGGAACTGGGGGCAAATGTGGGAGATCAAGGTCATCCTCCTACATACCAAGTTCAGGGCCAGCCTAGACTATAAGATACCCTATCTCAAATCAAGCAAGCAATCAAACAAACAAAAAGACTCTTACTATTCCAAGTGTGGCACCAGTAGCACATACATTCACCTAAGAATTTAGCAATGGAGACCTCGAGCGTCTCCTAAACCAACTCATTCAGAGTCAGAATCTCGCCAAGATCCCCAAGGGATTTGGATGTGTGTTAGAAGTTGAGAGGCACCGTCTGCCTGTCACAGTCTAGACACTGCATAGCCTTCCAAAAAAAATCTTACAACAATTCCACAATGCAGATATTTGCCCAGTTACAGATGAGATGCCGAGCACTGAGACATAGTATTTGGCTTTTCCAGGATCCCACAGCTAACAAATTTAGATTTGTCTACCTTCCCTGTGTATCATTTATAACATGTTTCTCCCAGTTAAAGAGTTTGACTCGATGGCAGCTCTGTAAAAAAGGAAACCAAAATGATATGCATTCATGCAACAGCCAGTCCTCTCTGACACCACAGTAGAAAAGCAAACCATTTGCTACTGTGCCAGCAATCACTTGCTCCACTGAAAAACCTTTCCCTTGGCAGCCGCTTATTATGGTATCTTGTAGACCGCTAAATACTTCAGTGGTCAGAAAAAAAGAATGGAGCGATTTCAAAGTTATTCCCTCTTACCAGTTACTGTTGGCCAAACATGCATCAAACTGCAAACTACAAGCTCAGAAGAATCAAATAATTGGTAAATGCGTTTCAAAAGCTGTCAGGCTGGTTTGGCATCCTACAGGCAGGAAGGGCAGGTTGACTGATAGCTGTTTCCAACCAGTTGAAAATTGTGTACAGGGAGAAGGGTATTTGAAAGGCTTGCATCTCGCTGGCCAATACAATGGGCCCCTTTATTTCTGGGTAGCTTTTTTTTTTTAAGGAATATAACTGGAAAAAATAGAAAAAGTTCTGAGTCAGGCGCATACTTCCAGGTTACTAGGAACTCATTACATCTCAGGAACTTCTATCCGCTAATCCTAGAAGGAGATTAGGCTGTTTCCTTCTCTTCCAATGCCCTAATGACTCGGGAGGCCTGCATTAGTGGATCAGCATAGACACTTGGTTTTGCAATGAGCTGATGTGATGATTAATTAGCCTGTAGCAGGAGTCTGGTGATGTTCTCAGCTCAAAGCCCCAGGGATCCAGTACAGGCAGTCAGCCTCATAAGCATGCACGTATGCACGTAGGCACACTTGCGCGCGCGCGCACACACACACACACACACACACACACACGCACGTTGAACCCTGAAAATAGAATTAGATTGGTGATAAGCCACCAGTGAAGTTCTGACTGATTTTTACATTCAAATAACATGGACATAATTTATGGCTGTGAAACCATAATCCTACTTTGTTTGAGACATCAGAGTCTCACTATGTAGTGCAAACTCACAGATATTCTCCTGCCTCTTGAGTGCTGGGATTACAAGCATGTACCACTATGCCTTGCTTAGGTGTCCTTATGAAGGAGATAACATTCTGTTCTATTTTTTTTTCTTTTGAGACAGGGTCTCATGCAGTTTAAGCTGGCCTTTTAACTTGCTATATATTAAGGATGACCTACAACTCCTTATCCTCCTGCCTCTACCTCCTTAGTGCTGAGATTACAGGCATGAACCACCAGATTTGGTTTATGCATTGCTGGGGGATTGAACCAAGTCCTATATGAACAGTAGTTAAGCTTTATACTCACTATATCCCCAGCACAAGATCAAATTCTATTTTTAAATTACATTTATTCTGTATGTGTATAGAGGTCAACTAGCAGGAATTGATTCTCTCCTTCCACCACGTGGGTCCTGGGAATGGAACTTTGGTTGTTAGACTTGACAGTAAGCACATTTACTTGCCGAGCCATTTGACTGGCCCAAGATCAAATTCTTCATGGATCTTTTTCCCATTTAAATGGCTATTTGGTTAATTTAATGCCATATTTCAATTGATTTATTAATATCCCATGGCCTTTTCCTTGTACTTAAAAATATAATGAACAGTGCTAAAAATTAATTCAACATAAGAGAAAAAGGACACACACACACACAAAATAAAAAACCAAATCAACAGCAAAGAACCCCTTAAGGTAAAACGTTGAAGCCTTTGTAAGAACTGCAGAGCAAGCCGATATTCCCAGAAGCACTTGGGAAGCTTAGGCAGAAGAGCATTGTTAGCTTGAAGTCAGTCTTGCTTACATAGTGAATTCCAGGTGGACTTGGACTAGAATGAGAATTTGTCTCAGAAAGAAACAAAGCAAAATAGTGTCAGTTTTTTATGATATGTCATTATCATCTAAATTGTATTGGGCCTCATTCATAACTATCCTGGGCTGCATGTGGCTCCATGGGAATCAAGGCTGGGGAGCCTGCAAGAGTTACTTTAGCAGTGTTTTCTTAATGCTGGAGAGAAGACTCAGCAGTTAGGTCAAGTTGGGTTCAGTCCCCAGCACCCATATGTTGGTTCACAATCTTCTATAACTCCAGTTACCAGGAAATCTGATACCGTCTTCTGGCCTTTGTGGGTACCAGGCATGCATGTGGTACAAAGACATATGCAGACAAAACACCCACACACATAAAAATAAGACATATGCAGACAAAACACACACACACGCACGCACGCACGTTGAACCCTGTGAAAATTTAAAAATAAAAAGTCCAGACTGGGTGTAATGGCTACCACCTTCAATCCCAGCAAACCAGAGGTAGAAGCAGATGGATCTCTCTAAGTTCAAAGCCAGCGTGGTCTACAGAGCAAGTTCTAGGCCAATCAGAGCCACACAATGAGACTTTGTCTCAAAGAAATTAATTAAAAATTGAAGAAGCCAAATAAGGAGGGGAAAAGAGTACTTAACTGTTCTTGGTGCAGGGCCTGATTGTGTCCCAGCCCCTACATTGGGCAGTTCACAACTGCATGTCATTCCAGCTCCACGGAACCTAATCCCTTCTTCAGGCCTTCTTGGAAACCCTTGGTGTGCACACGCATAGACACATACACACACACACACACACACATACATACTTAAAAATAAAATAAATCTTAAAAAACAGAGTACTGTGAACATTGTATTTTAATAATGCCTTGATCACTGTATTTTTCTCCCCAAAATCTTTACACTGATGTCATAGTTCCCCTTTGACCTCAACGATTATCCTTGGAAGGGCAGAAGAGCTGTTGTTGCCTGTCCATCTTTTGTAGGTGAGGAGACCAAGGCTCTAAGTGTTCACATTACTTGCTCTCTACAGTAAGGCCTCGTAGCGAGTAAGGGACAGAGCCAACACCAACACGTTAACCAGGCATTGCTCGTGCTTCTTCCAGTCCCCATAAACTAGAGACAACACAGGATGAGCCACACAAGCAATCCCCTAAAGAAACCAAAGCAGCTGAGAATGTGGGAAGTGGTGATTGTTCTGAGATGATGGAGCTCTTACTGAGAAAGTAGGGAACTGGGCCAGTCGCCAGGACTGAACGTCTCCTCTGAGGCAGATACTAGCCCCTCTATCTCTGGCCCTGGCTTTGGAGGGAGCCACTAGTCTGAAGGGTACCGCATGGTTTGGTTTTTTTTTTTTAATTTTTAAAGTTATTATGTGTTTGGCCACTTTGCCTGCAAGCCCAGCAGATGCCAGAAGATGTCAGATCCACTGGAACTAGAGTTACAGACAGCTGGGAGCCACCCCGTGTGTGCTAGGTATCTAACCCAGATCCTGAGGAAGAGCAGCCAGTGCCCTTAACCACCGAGCCATCTCTCCAGCCCAGGACACCACATATTAAAGGTTCTGAGTCTGGCTTTATGTGTGCAGTGCTGCTAAGGTAAGGAAGCCCTGGAGTTGTGTTGAGAGGTAAATTAGATCCAATTATAAAGATGTTAAAAAAAAAAACCAGCCCAAGAGAGAAAGTAATGGATCCAAATTATTTCCAACCAGGAAAGCCAGGGCTTTCCTTCGGCTTCCTCCTTGTAGGCTTTGCAGGACTTGGAGCCCTTTCCTGACTTCATTTCAGTGGGCTAGAGTGTCTTGTAGCACTCCTCTCCTCACACAAGTCCTTTTGAGGTGCTGCTCCATTTCGAATAGCTCAGAGAAGGGGCCTCGTAGATATCTATGAGGTAGCGGCTATGCTCACAGTGCGCTTGGGAATTCAAGTCACCTCAGGTACCACAGTCAGTCATTCTGGAAAATTTCAGTTGCTGGAGGCCAGATTAGTTTACCTATTGTCAAGAGAATTCTGGAATTTCCTGTGAGCCTTCCAGGCTTCCTGAACCTCAAACCTTTCCACTGGGTAAAAGGAACAGAAAAAGGAGATGCTCGTTTCAGATAATAGACACTTAAACATTGCTTGGGATGAAAAGCACCCACCCTGAAACCCACCATAGTGGTTCAAACATCATCCCAGCACTTGGGAGAGGGAGACAAGAGGATCAAAAGTTCAAGGTCATCCTTGGCTACCTAGTAGTAAGTTCCAGGCCAGCCTGGGCCTTACAGTTTCAAACAAACAATTCATTCCTCAGAGAGCCTCAAAGGAACCAAATCCAGGCTAAAAGGCTGACATCTCTGCCTCACTTTGTATCTATCCCCTTTACAGAGATAAAGCATTGTCCTGAAACTCCAGCCACCTTGGATTCCAGGAAGAACAAAACCTCACAGAACAGAGCCCTGCCCAGATAGGGACAATTCTGATGATGAGGAGACCACGTACTGGAGCAGAAACAGTCATCTTGTAAGGACCAGACAGCTGCCCTCAAGGCAAGACTGCAGTGAGAGAACCAGAGCTGAGACAACGATCAACCAGGCCTCAGCTTGACCAGGACTGTTCATTTCCACAGGTCCCCTGTCCTACTTCGTTTCCTACGCAAACTGAAAGCCCGTGGGTTTTTCCCCAAAGACAGACTTGGGAATCACTAGATGCTTTTATCTGTTCCTCTTTCCAATCCACTCTGAAGAAATACCCTTTCTCTGTTTTGACCATTTGTCCTCTCTTTAGTGTGCATATTGTGGCTAGTTAGCTGAATCTAGATTTTTTTGGCGGTGGCGGGGGGAGGGGGGGAGTTTCCAGAGCCCAGGATTTTGTCCCCTCTAAACTCCAGCTATAGCAGGACTCTATGTGATGGGCTCACCAGCATGCTAGAAGGCATTTGCAACAGTTAAGTTAAATGAAGGTAAGGGTTTGCTGATCACAGAACGGATGGACGGGAGGACTGTCCTTGCTCTAAACATTAACATGAAAGTCTTCAAGAGCCCTGGAATGGCAAAGCACGCTTTAGCTTTGTAAGTAGAGCTTTTAGGATAAAAGTCAAGGCACTGCTAACCCCTGTACACTAGGCTTGGCCACCCCTCCCCAACATGCCAATTCAGGGTATAAGCAATATTGGAAAGCAGGGGAAGATTTATTCAGTGTGGTCACACTAGAAAAGGGGAGAAGAAGGGGCTCAATTTCTGAGATACTGATAAGAGATTATGTTTAACCAAAGGCAGGGCATAATGATAATTAAGCAGTCTTGCTGAAGGTGTGGTCCTTGTCACCACTGGCCCATTGTCTCAACTGGCTCTCTTCAGTCTGTCTGTCTTACAAGGCGGTTGGTTACAAGGTGTCTTAGGAAATTGTCAGAAGTGTGTGAAACCCCTTCCTGAGAGGCAGCTTCCTCTTCCTGTGAACACCCAAGTCTCATCCTTTACTTGCCCCCCCCCGTGTGAAATAGCTGGGTAAATTTCAGTTCTGCTAGCTAGAGGCACAAGGGCCTCTTTTCAGAGCATCTCCCTTTGTCACAGGACAGTTGCAATTTGTGTGTGGTTTATAGCTGACTGTACATTCAGTGCGGACATTGCAGAAGGGATGGGTGCATATGTAGGGTTGAAAAGCCATACCACTGAGCCTGCGAATCTGTTAAAACTAGAGCTCTTGATCCATTTTCTTGAGTAAACTGCCTTTTGGGGGCTTGAGGGAGTCCCGCTGTTGGTTTTGAAACAGGATATCATTGTGTAGCCCATCCATGCTGTCCCTGAATTTATTATACTCCAGGTTCAGCCTGAGCGCTGGCATTATAGGTATGTTACCACACTAGAAAATCATACTTTAAAGTATTAAAAGCATAGAAATGGAGAATAAAGTAGTAGCACAGGTTGGGGTAGTAGAGGAGAGGTAGGGAAGACTATAGTAGTGAGGGGTGCATGAGCGAGATCGTTGTGGTGAGAAAATAGCTCAATATTTTGATTGCATTGGTAGGCCCACAAATCTATACATGTAATAAGATGGGACAGAAGTGGACACATGTGTGCCTATGTCAAATGTTCTGGTATATATCCTTTCTAATATATATTGTGTGTAATGTATTTATTGAGGGAGGCTGAGTAAAGGGAACTTCTTGTAAATCTATACATTATTTCAAGATAAAACATTGAAAAGAGGACCCAGTGAGATGTCTCAGAGGATAAAATCCTTATTGCGCAAGCAAGCATAAGGCCCTGAGTTCCAGTTTCCAGCACCCGTATTAAAAACAAGCGTGACGCCAATGGTTGACAGGGACGTGACTTCTGGGACCTTGCTGGTCAGACAGATTAGCTAAGATGACGAAGTCCAGCTTCAGTCACAAGCCTGTCTCAGAAACTAAGGTGAAAGGATAAAGAGATGACTCAGCCATTGGAGAACAGAGGTCCTGAGTTCAGGTCCCAAAAGCCACCCTGGGAGGCTCACAGGCTATTGTAACTCCAGTTCCAGGGGATCCAGTACTCCCTTTTGTGCTCCTTGGGCATCTGTGCTCACACATGAACACTCATGATTAAAATATAAAAATAGATCTTTAAGTAAAACCATGCGATGAATAAGTGATTGAGGAGGACATTCTATGTCGGGCATGCAGCCATATGGATGAGTACGCCTTGGGCATGCAGATCTGCATGCACACACCACATGTGCACACACACACACACACACACACACTCAAAGTGAAAAAAATACAGAAAGGGACACTGAAGTAAATGAAAAAGAAAAACCTTAAAGCACAATCCTATATTTCTTTTCAGTGGCCTACAAAACACTTCATTTTCCAATTCCCCTTTTTTTGTAAGAAGCCTTTTCCCCAAATACTCCATAAATTCCTTGCCTCTCTTTTGGTGGTGTTGTTGTTGAAGCCCAGGCTGACCTTAAACTTATGGTGATCCTCCTGCCTCAGTTTCAAAATACTGGGATTATAGGCTTGTGTCACCAAGTCTGGCCACTCCTTGACTCAATGTGTGTTGGGGTGTAGGGGTACCATGGGTGAAACCATGGCTTCAAACATGCTAGGCCATGCTCTATGGGCAAGCAGCATCCACAGTCTCAAACGTTAAGATGGACAATGAAAGTTTGATTCTAAGTCTGCACCTCTAATTCTCAAGGAGCTCAGGCCGGCGATGTCATTTAATTGTGGTGCTTAGTTTTCGCAACTTGACACAACTGAGCCTCACCTGGGGAGAGAGTCTCAATGAAGGATTCTCTACATTGAGTTTAATTGTGGACATGTGCGGGGGGGGGTTGCTTTAATTGATTGATGTGAGTAGAATGAGTCCACTCCAGGCAGCACCACCCCTAGGCAGAGGATCCTGAAGTGTCTTAAGAGTGGGGGAACCGAGCTGAGTGCAGGCGTGTGAGCGTTTACGCATTCCTTCTTCTTTGCTTTTGTCTTGTGGATATGCTGTGACTAGCTGCCTCCAGGTCCTGCCACAGAGGCTTGTCTGCTAGGATGGACTGTAACCTAGAATTGTAAAGCTAAAACAAACGCCTTTTCCCTTGGTTGCTTTTTTTTTCTTTTGGATACAGAATCTCACCATGTAGCCCTGGCTGGCCTGAAACTCTCAACATAGACCAGGCTGACCTGGAACTCAAAGAGCCCTGCCTGCCTTTGCTTCCTGAGTGCTAGGATTAAAGGTGTGTATATGCCATGACACCCTCCTTCAGTTACTTTTCGTGAGGCATTTTTTATCACAGCAACAGAAGGAAACCAGGACAAAAATTTGTACCAAGAAAGTGGGGCCATTACTGTGATAACCCCAACTGTGTAGCTTTCTTTCTTGTGAGATGTTTGAAGACAGAAATCCTGACAGATGTGAAGAAAGTGGAGCCCTAGCTCATGAAGTTTTAGAGAGTAACAAAGACTCTATCAAGAACAGAGGCTATTCTCTCTCTCTCTCTCTCTCTCTCTCTCTCTCTCTCTCTCTCTCTCTCACACACACACACACACACACACACACACACACACACACACACACATATGCGGGGAGGGGGTTGGAGGCTGGGGGGTTAAACAGCATCTTTCTATATGTCCTTGACTGTCCTGGAACTTGCTATCTAGACCAGGCTGGCCTCAAACTCAGAGACCTACCTGTCTCTGCCTCCTGAGTGCTGGGATTAAAGATATGCGCTATCATGCCTGGGAAGAACAAGGACCTTTTGTGTGATAATATGACCAATGTTCTGTGTGTGCTCATCATGCTAAGGATGAATAAGCAGCTGCCATTATCGTGGACCTCAGCATCCCTACAGTGAGGCCTCCAGTGCCGTACTGGAACAACAGGAAAGTGTGTTCTCAGGGCCAGCACCCAGAAGCTGGGTTACACATCGAGCTGGCAGCAGAACATAGCAATGTAAGCGCCGTCAACATGCTGCTGGTTTGGAAGGCATGAAAGATGCAAGATTGAGGAAGTTGTAGAGAACATCTAAGGCCTGCACCCTGTGACCTGGTCAAAGTCCTTGTTGAGAGAAGCCTTAAGAAGCCATTGCAGGGGACTGTGAAGGTAAAACCTCAGTTGCAATGGAGAACTCAGTATACTAGAGATGATATAGCCAGGTTAGGGGGTGTCCACTAAGGGGAGCTGAAGGTGTAAGGTGGAGGGGGCGGGGCTAAGCCCAAGAGGGAAGCTTGTGGACATAGCAGGTTGTATATATGGAGGGATGGGGATACCCAAGACCTTTGGTGACAAGATTACATAATGAGCCCCAGATGCAGGACATTGGAGCTACAAGATTTGGTATTTTCCTTGCAGAATTTGGCTTTGCTTTGTATTGCTCCAAGTTTCACAAGAATGACTGCTCTGTGCCATTAGATGTTGGAAGACCACAGTTTATTTTTATTTTATAGGCACTCACAAGTTAAGAGACTTGTGGCTTTTAAAGAGACTTGGGACTTTTAATGTCAGGTTGTATTTTACACTACAAGAAAGAGACTGGGGACAAGGAGTGGAAGGCTGTGGCTTAACAGTAAAGTATTTGTGTGTTGAGTTGACAGGAGGTGAAGTGTGATAGTTAGCTGAGAATCATCTGGAAAGGGAATCTCAGTTGGCCTGTGGCTATGTCTGTTGGGGGTTCTGTCTAAATTCAGTTCATTGATGTGGGAAGACCCAGATCACCATAGGTGGCACCACTCCCTAGGCAGGGAATTTTGAAAGGCATGAGTGGAATGATCAAGCTAACCGCAAGCAAATGAGCAAGTGAGCATGGGTGTAACGTGTGTAATGTGTGTTTTCATTTCACTGTGGGTGTGATGTGACTAGCCATTTAAAGTTCCTGCCTTAACCTCCCTACAGTGATGGACTATAACCTGGAATTGCAAGGTGAAATAAACCTTTTCTTCCCTTAGTTGCTTTGGTCAAATAGTTTTGGTTTATTTTTAAAGATTTCTTTACTTTTATGGTATGGTATGGTATGGTATGGGTGTTTTGCCTGCATATATGTCTGTGCCCTCTACCTGTGGAGTTCAGAAAGGGATGTTGGGTCCTGGAACTAGAGTTAGAGATGGTTGTAAGCCACCGTGTGGGTGCTGGGAATCTAACCTAGGTCCTCTGGAGGAGTAGACAGTATTCAGAACCAGTGCTAGCAATTTCTTCAGATCCTTGTCAGAGTGTTTTGTCACAGCAGCGGAAGAGACAGTGGGACAGTTCTAAAGTGCTTAGATGGCATGCATGAAGCCTTGTGTTCAGCCCCTAACACCACAGAAACAAAAGCCCTAAACCAGAGGAAAGGGGGAGTCAGAGAATGCATGCACCCTTCATTTATTGTACTCTACAGGTCTGTTGTTTCCACTGGAGCGATCCGTTGCTGAAGACATGAACAGACTGGGTAGGTTCCGTATCTGATTAAGACAACTCTTCTCCCTGCGTGGCAAAAACAGAGACAGGTTAAGCTCTTTCAAAAAGAAGCATAAGGTAGGAAGAAGAAAGGGAGGCCAGGAGACTGTGAGGCCAGGCCATGGTTCTGAGATGACAGGCACCAGGCTAGCACACAAAGCCTAGAGTTCCTCTGGACTCGGAGGCAGCTGTGCTCTGGCGGTAGAGATGCATGAGAGACTGCCTCCCGAAGCAAAGCACTGGGAGGGATCTCAGTTCTACTAGCCTCAGAGGGGACACTTGGAGTAGAAGCCAGAAGTCCCAAAGAGTCCTAAGTCACTGCCTCAAGTGCAGTAGAAGAGGAGGTGGACAGAGTCTGTGCCTTTCATAGGAACAGGTGGTTGTGTTATGCAGGATGAGGATTGGGAATCTGTCACAGCTGCCAGATACACCTGATATTACAGAGGCCCTTTCTTCATCTTATACATTGCATGTACCCCCTCCCCGAAACCTCTCCAGCACCTTTATCTGGCTTATGCAGCCCAGAAGTTGATTAATGCTGTCTCATTCATGTTCTTATTTTAGGTTACAGGTAACCTGCATAATTCTGCCATTTACTAGTATGTGATCTTGGACAAGTCTGTCTAAACCACAGTCCCTTAAGCTGTTGGTCTGGGAGGAAAATTTGGCAACAGTTAAACATTTCTGAACATACAACTGTCAAAAATCGAAACCCGGGGCTAAGAATGTGGCTCCATTGGTGGAGGGCTTGCCTACCATGCGCAAAGCCCTGACTTTGATCCCCAGCACTGCGTAAAACAAGACACAGTGGCACTGGTCAGCAATCCAAGCACTAGGGTGGTAAAAACAGGAGAATCAGGGGTTCAAAGTCCTCTTTGACTACGTAGTAAATTCGAGGCCAGCCTTGCATGAGACCCTGACGCAAAAGAAAAACAAGCTTAAAACCAAACATGCAATGAATTTGAGTTGTCCGGCAGCAGCTGCCTATGTTACATCAGTAACTTCCCTGAAATTTGCTTCCGTGTGTACAAAGAGCATACTTTGTGCTACACATGCTGTCTTTGAACTCATAGAGATTTGCCTGCCTCTGTCTCCTGAGTGCTGGAATTAAAGGCGTGCACCACCACCATACCTGACTGCGGGCATAATTGTTCAATCGTGAAAAAGTCTTTAAATATATTTCTACCATCATACTTCAGTATCTACGTATCAAATTAGTGTATTTTTGGATTGTATCATGTTAGAATGTTTGATTTTTTTAATTACTGCTTGCGGGACTATAGAAATGGCTCACTGGCTAAGAGTGCTTGTTGCGCTTTCAGAGGATCAGAGTTCAGTTCCCAGCACCCAGTGAGGTAGCTCACAACTGACTATAACTCCAACTCCAGGGGATCCAGCACAATTCTAGCATCTGTGGGCATCTGCACACATGCACATACAGGCACACACACACAAATATTTAAATAAATAAAAATAAAAAAGTGCTGTTTGAGTTACTAACTTTAGCTATATATTTTGAAAAGTTAAATGAATTTTGACTTGGAATTAGGACAGACTTTTAAAAATGAAAACATTTTTAAAGTGTGTGCGTGTGGTGTGGGTATGTGGATGTATGCTACAGTGCATCTGTGGAGGTCAGAGGACTACTTTATGGAGTGAGTTCTCTCTGTCCACCTCTATGTAGATTCTGGGGGTTGGACTCAGGTTGCCCTGCTTGCATAGCAAATGCTTTGATCCACTGAGCCACCTTGCTGGCACTGGGATAGAATTTTTCACAACTCCTGAAATAGCCCTAAGCATCCGTCTGCCACTTTGCTCTATGTATCTGTGGGAAGCTGTTCTCTCAGGACTGATGATTATAAAATCAAAACATCTATTACACTGAAGATGCTCCATGCCTTAACATATTCAATATTGAGGCAAGATTTAATTCTTTATGTAAAAATAAACAAAGTCATCCATCTTATTAGTATGCAAATTTTCCTTCTTCTTTAATAAATGGTAAAATGATATATTTACCAAGGAATTGTTTAAAATTCTTTATGATTTATTATTGGTAAATGTTTAATTTGTGTACTTATTTTTTATACCTAGGTTGCTGTGAAAATTTTTAGGATGAAAAAGGGCCCCACATGGTAACAGATCAAGAAGCTCGGGTTTAAAATCCTCTGCCCCAGTTTTGATTATATGTTAAATGGGGAACTCCTGCCCTTACAGGATTTACAAAGAACTTAGCACCAAATAGTTGCTCACATCTGTCACCCTTCTTCTTGCTTTGCTCATTGCTTTTTGTGGATGTTACATAACTCATTACTCCAGAAGTTTCCGTTCTTTGTCTTCCAGTTACCTAGATCATGCCTGAGACAGTAGCTTGTTAATGTGGCCTTGCTGGCAAGGCTAAAAGCACTGAACCCTCTAGTGTTGCTGGTGGAGACCTGGAATATGGAGAGGGGGATGCGTCGTAGTCTGAATGAAATGTCTCCCATACTCTCATACTCATTCATGGGAGTCTGAATGCTGAGTGCACAATTGATGGCCCTGTTTGGGAAGACTTAGGAAGTACAACCTTGTGGGAGGAAGTGTATCATTTGGAGGCAGACTTTGAGAGTATAAAGACTTACACCATTCATGCTTAGTTTGCTCTCTGCTTCCTGCTTGCTGTTTGGGATGTGAGCTCTTAGCCTGCTGCTCCAGTTTCCCTGCCTGCCTGCTGCCATGCTTCCTCACCACGACAGGGATGAGCTCTAATCCTGTGGGATCAGAAGCCCAAAGAAACCTTTCCTTCTATGAGTTGCCTGGTCATTAGTGTTTCCTCACAGCAACAGGAAAGGAACTAATACAGATGCTAACATTCCATCTCAGACGTAAGAAAGGAACATACCGAATTCTTTCATTTTAAGATTTAATTTTTGCTGTTCTAGGAATTGAACCTAAGGCATACTAGGCAAGCATTCTATCTCTGATTCATATCCCCAGCCAACAGACTAAATTCTTTGCTTCCTTCATATACCATCACAGCAAAATTGTCCATGTGATAAAGCCTGCCTTTTGTCCAAACATAATTTTAGACAAATATATATGACTTAAGTAAAACCATAAGCCAAAGGACTCTTAATATCTTGACAACAATGGCTTCTTGTTCAGCTCAACAGACACAAGAATCAACTCCAGACTATCACTGTGGAGGTTATCAAATAAAAAGAGAATCTGAAATGGACCCAGTTACGTCAATGTCCCAGTCTCTGCCTTGGTACCATACTCCAGTCTGTGGTTAATCATGAGATACAATAGCAAGAGGAATGGATCAGGAAATGAAGGCAAGAGGTGTAGCTGAGGTCTTAGTCATCCATTTATTCAACCAGTGGTGACAGGTACCCAGGTCATATTTTTGGCTGAATAAGTAAATGACTATACTATATTCGATAACCTTCAGCCATGATCCTTCTCTTGTGTAAAGTTTACTGTCAGTAGCTGTGTAACCTACAGGAAGTCAGTCTGCCTCTCTGGGACTCATGCTCCCCACATGTCAAAAGGTGACACATTTATTTATATTCTAAAGCAATTATTAGAGCTATAAGCATACAGGAGTGAAACCTCTGCAGACTGGGAATGTTCTCTATGATTACCCTCTATGTAAAAGGTATGCAAATAGCTGGTATTGTTATTGGAAACGTATGTCCTAAGTCTATTTTGAGGATACCAGGCATATTCTAACTATCTTGTTTTCTTTCCTTACCTGCAGGAAAGCCAACCAAAACTGGAATGAATGAGAAAGAGAAAATTCTGCTATACACGACTAAGTATTACATATATAGATAAGGATTTCTGCTACACTGGTCTACGTACTATAGAGAACTGAGCTCTACTTGGTGTTCTCAGATGGGTTGGATTTCAGATATGGCTCCTGTTGTGCACTGAATAATATTCCCCCTAAAAAATAGATTGAAGTCCTGTGGGAAAACTTGTTGATGGAATGACTTTCCCCCTGTAAAATTACTACTACAAATTGGGTGTGGTAGACCATGCTTGTAAAACCAGGTACTTGGGAGGCTGGAGGATGACAAGGTCAGTGGCTTCCTCAGATATATAGAGAGTTTGAGGTCAGCCTAGACAATGTAATGAGACTCACTCTCTTTTGTTTTCGAGACAGGGTTTCTCTGTAGCTTTGGAGCCTGTCCTAGAACTAGCTCTTTGCAGACCAGGCTGACATTGAGCTCACAGAGATCTGCCTGCCTCTGCCTCCTGAGTGCTGGGATTAAAGGCGTGAGCCACCACCGCCAGGCTGAGACGCTCTCTTAAAATAAAAAGAAGGAGCCGGGGATATAGTTCAATGGTAGAGAACTTGCTTAGCATACACAAGGGATTGGGTTCAATTGCCAGGGCCACAGCTAAAGACAATATGACCAAGCAAGAAAAGGTCATTACAGTGGGTTCTTATCATATATCTAGCCTGTGTATAGCAAGGTAAGGTAAGTTTGGACACACACACACGTACACAAGGTCATGGTGTGGAGAGCATCATATGATGATACAAACAGAGAAGAGATGAAGGTCACGTGAAAATGGAGTTTCTAGTGAATGAACATCTGGAGCTACCTGCAGCTGGAAGAAGCTCTTCCATTACAATCTACAGAGTATGGCCCTGCCACCATGTTGGTTTCATATTCTAGCTTCTGAAAATAGGAAACAATATCTGTTGTTTATACTGCTATATTATAGCAGTTTCAGGGAAGAACACAATCCCCACTGCATGCTTCCTCTGCCTCCCATGTAGTTATGGTGACGTTTCCTCTTCTACCCATAAGCACGCATGAAAATTGTGCCTTGATCTAATGTGAATGTTCAGAATGGCAGAAATGCTTGGATAGGACACTGAACACCATCTCACATTTTTTTAAAAAAAAAAATTTGCTTTAGCTTTATTTTTCTGAGACAGGTCTCACGACGTAGCCCGACTGCTGCCCTTGATTCTCCTGTTTCAGCATCCCAAGCACTAAGATTACAGGCATATGCCTCCACACTCACTTTATTGTCTTCATATGTGTCAAAATGAAAGGCAAGAGTGTCTTCCATTTCCTTCTCTGCTCTCAAACTTGATAGAAAATAGCAAGAACAGGGGCTAGAGAGTTATCCCAGCAACTAATAACACCTGCATGTAATCATGAGGACCAGAGTTCAGAGTCCAACACCCACATACCAAGCTGGGCATCCTGCAAATGCCTATAAGCCCAAGTCTAAGAGGGGTGGAGATGGGTTTGCTGGATCTTGCTAGCTTAGAGCCTAGATGAGTAAATACAAGACAGATACTCTGTTCCAAAAGAGACTCTGCTTCTTCTGGTCTAGAAGGCAGATTTTTAAGCAAGGAATTGAAGTCAACATCAACAGCCTTGTAGTGTGTCATTCCTGCCAAATGTGCATAACCTGACTCTCATGAGGAAGACACACAGGACAACCCCAAGCTGAAGGACATTCTACAAAATAATTTGCCTAGACTCATCCAAAACAGCAATATCATGTTGAGGATCATTCCATATTTAAGGAGTATTAAGAAAAGAATTATGACAAGTAAGTATAATATGTGATTTTATATCAGATCGTAGGTGATAAAAAGCAGTGATATAGGTCACTGGACAATCAAATTTGAATATGAAGTATAGGTTGTATATCAATGTTATATTTCTTTTCTTTTTACTTTTCTTTATTGTTTTTTGAGATGTGTCATTGTTGTGTTGTTCAGAATACCCTCAAACTTGCTATCTTCCTGCCTCACTGACTAAGTTCTGGGATTACAGCCTAGCTTCTTTTGGCTATGTCTGTATACAATTTTCCATAAATTCAAAGTATTTCAAATTGATATTTTAAATATATAACTCAGGAGACTGGAGTGATGGCTCAGCGGTTAAGAGTATGCAGTGCTATTGCAGAGGACCTGAACTTGGTTTATAGCATCTATGTACGAGCCCCTGTGTTTGATCCTCAGTACCTAAGAGAAATATATACATATGTGTGTAGATACACATACATTTATAGTTTTACACATATGCATATATCTTAATTTTGAGCTGTTAATCATGTGTTTGATTGCTAGGTGTTAGATACTCAAGAAAGAACATGATATGCTGTGTGTCTTTAAGTTGCCATCTGGGGCAGGAGGAAACACATAAAAGCCATGCATACTGTATGCTAAAGGCTTCCGGGGAAAGGAGTTGGCGGAGCCCTTTACAGAGGATATAAAGAGTGGACTTGGGCTGGGCATCGTGGCCCCCACCTGTAATTCCAGCACACAGGAGGCAGAGGCAATGAGGGTCTCCGAAAGTTCAAGGAGAGCCTGGGATACATAGTAGGACTCTGTCTCAAAAGAAACAAAAGAATTGACGAAATAAGAGAGGAGGCTTCAGTTGGTGTACTAGTCATGTTCGCGTCTCAGTGACCGAATACCCAAGAGAAGCCATGTGAGACAAGATGTCCAAGGGCACAGTAAGGAAAGCAGGGCAGATCTGTACCATGTGTGAGGGTAGGAGCACGATGCAGAGGCTACTCTCATCATGGCGGGCCAGGGACCAAGGGCCAGGCTAGCACCTTTTAGGGCCCACCCCTACTGCCCTATTTTTGCTAGTTGGCTCCACCTCCTGGAATTCCCACAGTCTCCTCCCAAAATAGTGCCACCAGCTGGGAAGGAAGCATTCAAAATATGAGCCTTGGGCGGCTGAGGGGGAGAACTCCAGATTCAAACTGTAACAGGAAAGCTCGCAAAGTTTTTGGGTGCTGCTGAGACACGTATGCCGAGGTGGCTGACAGATTTGGATATAAGGAAGACACTTGAGCCTGTAGCAGAAGAAAGTCACCTGCCTCCCGGGGACAGACAAGGATTAGTAGGAGTCAGCAGCCAGGATGAGGCCACTATGGTCTCTTAGGTAATATAAGAAGAGCAGACATAAGCAAACAACTTGAGGTTGAAAGGTTGGGCACAAGTGTGCTCGCTCACCCATGCATGACCTTTCCTGTGATGTGTGACTGAATGTCCAAGAGACATCAGTCCCTAGACTGATAAGTATAAGTAACCAAGTTAAGGTAATGGCCACAAATCAGTTAGGGTAGCTAATAATAAACTGGGCTAGAAAGAGAATGTCAAGTGGTCATTAAAACACAAAATCTAATGAAGTGATTTTTCGAGAACAAGATGAGCTTTGCAAGCAATAAGAATAAGGTAGTAGCCAATTAACACCCAACAGGACGGGGAGAGATTGTCATTAATAGGAAAAATCCTGAAAACAGCACCAGACCCCATAATAAAGGGAAATCAGCAAGGTAATAATACTGTTTCAGAAGTCAATGCGGGATGGGAATTTCCATTCAATTATGAGATACAAGATCCAGTACGAGAAAGTACCTGAATGTTTCTTTTTTTTAAGTTTTGTTTGTTTGCTTATTTGTGTGTGTGTGTGTGTGTGTGTG